>JACXGM010000087.1:6944-20336 GCA_016801145.1 Umbra pygmaea
TATGGACTCATCCGGCCTGAGGCTTTTTCAATGATATGGACTCATCCGGCCTGAGGCTTTTTCAATGATATGGACTCATCCGGCCTGAGGCTTTTTCAATGATATGGACTCATCCGGCCTGAGGCTTTTTCAATGATATGGACTCATCTGGCCTGAGGCTTTTTGAATACCATGGACTCATCTGGCCTGAGGCTTTTTGAATACTATGGACTCATCCGGCCTGAGGCCTTTTGAATACTATGGACTCATCCGGCCTGAGGTCTTTTGAATACTATGGACTCATCCGGCCTGAGGTCTTTTGAATACTATGGACTCATCCAGCCTTGTGCCTTTTGAATACTATTGACTCATCCAGCCTGAGGCCTTTGGGATGCTTTGGACTCATCCAGCCAGTTCTACATGGTCTTGCTGACCAGACTGCTGTTCATTCACTCCCAGCTCAGTGCTTCCAAAGTGTGTGTGTGTCACAAAGGTTGGAATACAGTGGAAATGGGGGTTCCATCATGGGAGGGAGAGTTTGGTTATATGAACATATTGTTTAAGATCTAGATGTATTTAGTTAGAGTTTCCAGCACATTGTTTGCCAGTGCACTGTAATACGTGTGATGTGCGGTCACAGCTGTAATAGTTTTCTATTCCCTGTTGACCTCTGTGTGTCTGATCCCACAGTGGAGCCCTGCCCATTTCATTAGCATGTCGAGAACACTGAGCCCAGCTTTAGGAGCAATATCCCTGTCAGCGTTGCTTCGTAGATTAATCTAATACCTCACAGTTCACATAAGACCTACTTTCTGTTTTTGGTTGTTGACTGACAGACACTGATAGAGCAGACAATGTACACTCAGTCGCTCTGACATACACAGCACATACAGCTGAATGTGAAACAGCCATATAGTTTACACACGCACTGACGATCTGACACCCAAGTCCCCTTCAGAGTCTACTCTGTTGCAGGTACCGTGCACACATACAGTATGTACTGCTGCCTGGCACTGTGACTCATTGGTCAGTGCTACTATTCATAGAGCGACGCCTCTCGTGGCCATGCAGTGTTGCACATGCTACACCGGACATTAGTCAGTGGCCAAATGAGAGAGCCCATTGTTACTGTGTGTTTGTGGGTATTGTGTTAGTCATCACACGATTCAAAGGAGAGCGTAATTTATTATTAGTTATTTAGCAAACACTGTTATCCTGAGAAACGTTCAGGAATAAACCCATGACCTTGACTGTACAAATGCCTTGATCTCTTACTGAGATCATCTGTTACCTTAGTATTTTATTAATTTTTTTATATAACTTTTTCTCAGGTCTGGGAGGAGATCCCCCAGGACTCATCCACCATCTCATCAGGAGCATCCCCAGACATTTTGGGGTGTGCATACAGGCATTTGGGGGGTGCAAGGAATGAAAAGAAATACTGCCACATGGGGCAAAATACCCATCAGCATACAAACACTTACACAGGACTTATATACACGACTAATGAACTAAGTGAGTTTAGCTGTGCTAATTACAATAATCAAGGAGGAACACTGTCAAGGTGTAAGACACATGACTAAAACAGCGGGAAATCAACTAACAATGGAAAATATACACCGGGCGTATACACAAAAGGATCAACTAACACTAAATGTCAGATGTCCTTAAGGGATGCTATGACAGTAAGAATGCAGTTGGCAGGTGAAGTTTCATACAATTGATGGCACCGGGAAGGCACACAAAAAAATACACATTCATGAACCAAGATTTGTAAACAAAACTTAAACAACAGGAAAATACAGTGATATTATTGATGTAATATTATCCAACGTGTTGCTCTCTAAAGGAGCGAATTATAGTTAAAGTTGTTATAGTAAATACATCAATAAATAATCAAAAAAACGCTGGATTTGACACCACAATGTCATTGCTAAACTACTATTAAACAGGAGACTCTTATTACGCTTACCTTATGAAAACTAATAGGGCCAGATACTGTAGGAGCCTTCTAAATTATTTAGTAAATCTATGTATTATTTTGAATCAGAAACGAGAGGGAAAAATTTTTTAAACAATGTGGGGAGGAAGTACTCTTCCATCTTCCTCCCCTGCTGTTTGAAACTTGGCAGTTCTTTAGTCCAAAGAATAAATAACTGTTTAGGATTTAAAATCAGCTCAACTGGACACTTGAATGAGGCAGTGAATGAACTGAGAGACAAAGCTCACAGGGCATTCTACGCCATTAAAAAACTAATACAAATTGAAATACCCATCACAATCTGGAAAAAAATTGTAATAGAACCAATCTTACTGCATGGCAGCGAGGTGTGGGATCCACTTGCAAAACAAGATTCTGTAAGATTCTTCTACATGTCCAGAGGAAAACTACAAACAATTCATGCAGGGCAGAATTAGGCCGATATCCAGTAATATTAATAACTCAAAATAGAGCAATTACATTTTGGAAACGCGTAAAATACAGTGACCCCCTCTCATATCATTACCAAGCCCTGCAATACCAATACCAGTTGAGCAAAACTAAGAGTCCCTTTATCCAACTGGTCCTGGGGCTTAGCTCACAAACAGGTTCTACTAACACACTGAAGACTCAGGACCAGAACAATCAAATCAGAATTAATCAAATTACAAAACTATTAAAAGAACTATATTACCTATTGGAAAACACAAACGCAAGCACAAAGCAAAATGCAGTGCTACCTTGCCCTAAATCTGACCATGGTGACTGATCAAAACCCCAGGAAAACCTTGACAAAGTACAGACTCAGTGAGCACACCCTTGCTATTGAGAAGGGAAGACACAGGAAAACCTGGCTCCCTGTAGAGGAAAGGCTGTACCACAGCAGAACCAGAGACAGAGCTACACTTCTTAACTCGGATGTCCAAAATACCAAATAATCAGAGAGAGTCACTTCCCTAAATTTTAAATAATATATCACGCATTTAAAGACCTCTCTGATCAAAATAAGCTACTACTATGGTTGGGGGAGGACACGGTCAGCTGTGTGCTGGCAGCTCAGTACGTTGCTGCCTTTCAGAAGATGACGGACTGTGCGTGACCAATTAAAGGGCCTTGTAGTAGGACATTGTATTTTGCTTGTTTTGTCTTGTTACCGTCGTTATTAGTTATAATGGTGTTGTTAGTCCTGCCATTGGAGTTATATTATTTACACAATTTAATCTGTAATGTTCTGTCAGCTATATGCTTTAGCAATATGTACATCGATAGGTCATGCCAATAAAGCTATTTGAATTGAATTGAATAACAGTGATCCGGTAGGCTACATACAGTATAAACATAGTAAATTGTAGAAAATTATAAATAGGCTATACGTTTTCAAACATAAATTTATTAATACGAGCCTTTCAGTATGACATGTAACTTTAATAAGCGAACATTGGTTTCCTTAGAAATTTAGTATGCTGTACTATTTAGGGCGGCAGTGGTTTCTTATAAATGTAGTATGCTGTAATATATGGGGTTGTTGGTTCGATCCCCGGGTCCTCCTGACCAAGTGTCGAGGTGTCCATGAGCAAGACGCCTCACCCCAGCTGCTCCCAATGAGCGGGCTGGCACCTTGCACGGCTGACACCGCCATCGCTGTATGAATGTGTGAATGAATGGGTGAATGTGAGGCTCTGTAAAGCGCTTTGGTGGCCATTGATCAGAAAAAATGCTATATAAATTTAGGCCATTTACCATATATTTTGTCTTTATAGATTTTGTAATTAAAGTTGTTTGAGACAAAACCTGTCATGTCCTGTCCCCCTATGACAATTGTCTGTCTTGCTATTTTTTTTGCCATGTTCTCTCTACCCCTTTCCCAATATTAGTCTATAGCCTGTTTGCAAAAATACTTTATGAAATGGAACCCTATTGCACAGAAATACATTGTTGATCATTTTTTGTCTTAAAAAATCTGTTAAATAAGATATGACAGATTTTGTAGTGCACTCGACTTATTCTATAACTAATTTTCATTTTTATCTTGCATTATTTTAACAGGCTACATGTAGTCATCCTTTCGCCCAGCTCGAAGTTGCCGTGATGAAATTCACTCTATTGTTTACTTAGATTTTCGGTGTGAGTTTGAATCCAGCCCTCGATCGGTTGATTATTTTGGTTTCCATTGGTTGTTTTTAGGTCATTATGTTCCCAACAAATTACACAATGTACAGTAAAGATGTTGATGTAATTTTTGTTCATCGAGACCAGATGTGTAATATGAGTGCTCCCTTAATTCTTTTCAGCATTGTAGTAATATTGGCACCCTTGGTAAATAAGAGCAAAACGGGCAGTCCACGTGGCATAGTGGGCTAACTAGCTGCCTTGCAGGACAATCTATGCCATGTTAGTCAAGGGTTTAAGCCTGTTTATGGCTTCTCTGACTTTGCCTGTAACCCCCAGCATGAGGCAGTGCAAATTGTCACTTCCCAGGATTTGGGATAAGTTGGATTATCTACAATACCACATCACTCTCCAGCGACTCATTGTGTTGAAAAAATTAAATTGCAGAAGTATATTTGGTGAGTGTAATCATCCTGCGCATGAGCTGACTAAAGGCTTCTGTGTTGGGAGAAGAAGTGCGCAAATAATTGGCCGGCTCAGTGACATGTGGTTGGATGAACCAAGTGAGCGCCCTTTATCGCCTAGCATGAGTTCAATGAGATGTGGAGATTCTGAGTAGATATTTGGAGGGGAGAAAATTCAGAAAATCACATTCTCTTCATTGTTTATCCTCTTGACCTTTCATTAAAAAAATATGTACAACAATCTAACTTTTAAGTACAGTAAAACAATAGAAAAAAATAATGTCTTGACATTAAACAATTTTTTGTTGTGTGCCACAATTATTAGCACCCCTTTATTTAATACTTTGTGTGATCTCCCTTTGTCAAGATAACAGCTTTAAGTCTTCTCCTATTATGTGTAATGAGTTCGGAGAACACACACCAAGGGATCTAAGACGATTCCTCCATACAGAATCTCTATAGATCCTTCAGATTATGAAGTCCACATGTGGACTCTTCATCTTTTATCACAGGCTTTCTATGGGGTGTAGGTCAGGGTACTGAGATGACCATGGCATAACCTTGAAGTGTGCTTTTGATCATTGTCTATCTGGAAGATTCAATCACACCCCAGTTTAAGCTTCCTGGCAAAGGGTGTTCATTTTTTATTTAATATCTGCTGGTATTTAATGTATCCATACAAGTTGTGCAATGTGCAGAGCCTTTTTGAGGAAAAACAGCCCCACCATATCAAAGATGCACCACTGTAATTCAAGGTGGGGAAGAGGTAATTTTCTGCATGGCCATCTTTCTGTCTATGCCAAACCCACCTCTGGTGTTTGTTTTAAGAAAGCTCATCTGACCATAGATCCCAGTTCCAATGACATTTCGCAAACTGTAGGCTCTTGAGTTTGTCGACAGCAAAGGCTTCTGGCAACTCTCTCTAATAACACGTGGTTATGTAGGTGGCGTCTGATCATAGTTTTGAAGTCTTTATTACCCTAAGATACAACTAATGTTCCAGCTAAAATCCTTGGAGATTATTTTGCCACTCAAACCATCTGTCTCACTGTGCGTGGGTTCAGTAGACATGTCACCTCTCAGGCTTACTCTTAACATTTCTACTTCTATTAATCTTCGTAATTCTTGCCATCATAGTGGAAATTGACATTTTCAAGCACTGAGGCATATTCTCAATTATTTCTTGATTTCTGTTGCTGAACCTCCATGGCACATCATTACTGTATTCTCAGGTCTTTCTCATTGTGCTGGCTGACTATTGGAATTAGGCCTCTGTCACCTCATATTTGTACCCAGGTTTCAAAATTAACATTTTCATCCACCAGCCAAACAGCTAGTGAATGTTTAAATTTTACAATAAATTACTATTGTTTTTTTGGCTGGTGAGTGAAGAAAATCTACCAGCCACCTGCATTTTTTACCAGCGTTTGGCTGGTAAATGGTGCTAATTTTGTGAAACAGGAATGGCTTAACTCTTGAATATTTAACTTGAGGTGAGCATAAAGTTTGGAAAGTTTTTAGTAAGACATTGTGGTGTAATGACACAGTTTTTCATGTGAAGCTAGTTTTCAAGCTTTTTTAAACGGATTTTAAACACAAATGCCCCACAACTTTGTATTCTTTTGGTAGATGAAATGAGAAACTTTACCTCCCATGGTAAACTTGTGGATGTGGTAAGGTTTATATTTGTAACATTATGTCTAAATTTAAAATTGTAATCATGTTTTTTTGACATTTCCACCCTATTTCCATCCTTCTTTCATCCCAGGTTGGGACAAGCACTCGTATGGCTACCACGGAGACGATGGACATTCCTTCTGCTCTTCAGGGACTGGCCAACCATATGGCCCAACCTTCACCACAGGCGATGTGATTGGCTGCTGTGTGAACCTAATTAACAACACCTGTTTCTACACCAAAAATGGCATCAGTCTTGGTGAGGACTCGAAATCATGCGAAATCTCCTGTTATATTAGAATAAAATATCCTTTATCCATTTTATAATATTTTCAAGGCAGTTTATTTATAATTGTGTTCATTCAGTTACAGATGAATGTACAATGTTCTATTCATTTCAGTATCTTAACTTGTTTCTCTGTTTCTTCTCCAGGTGTAGCCTTCACAGATCTCCCTGTGAGTATTAAACTACCACATGAAAAGATTTCATTAAATATGCCAAGGACATCTTTTGTTCTTCTTTGGATACAGTATTGAATATAAAGTTCTGGAAAAAAAAAGGAGACCACTGCAAATTTTTTCAACCCCATTGAAAACCTCTGAAATATAATTAAGAGAGATGGATGGTCACGAGCCATCAAACAAAGCCGATAACAAAAAATATTATTTATTATTTTATCATTATTATTATTCCACCCAAAATTTTGATTTCTGAACTCTTTGCAAGTTAAAACATTAGTATTGTGTTTTTAAAAAATATATATGAACGTATTGTCTTTGCATTATTCGAGGTCTGACAACACTGTATCTTTTTTGTTATTTTGACCAGTTGTCATTTTCTGCAAATAAATGCTCTGAAGGACAATATTTTTTATTTAAAATTTAGGAGAAATGTTGTCAGTATTTTATGGAATAAAACAAACCTTTTCATTTTATCCAAACACCTATCAATAGTAAAACTAGAGAAACTGATGATTTTGTATGGATGATTTTTGGTCTCTAAATTTCTTCCAGATTAGTATTTTGTAGTCTTTCCTTGACCTTTAAAAAGTGTGTAGTAGCCTTGAATCTAGCACATGGAAATAAATAGTGAATGTTGTTATTCACAAAGCTCTTTCCCTCCTGAGGGCATCTCTTCAATCATTTTTTTCTTTTCGAAAAGAGACCACTTTTGTATGCAGTTTAGCAAAGTTACTTCTTTATACGCAACGGTACATTTGCTCAGAGGTCCTTTCTCTGGGTATCGATAGGAATATCTCATTTCCTTAATAATTTCATCCTGTATCATTTTCAAAATGTGTTGGAGAAGCAGCACCCAGTGGATTATGAGGTGGCAAGACAAGAGATTGCCAGGAAACAGGAAATTACATTTAAATTATCCCCATTTTCCATTAAAAGGGAAGTTTGTATGGTACCTTGTGTTCTGGAAAGTTCTGCAGACTGCATCCAGAATGCAACATTGCAAAACCTTTCACAGTATCTTCTTGTATTTTTCTTGCAGTTGTGAAACATATGTTCTAACTGTTTCTGAAACTGCTAATTATTTATAATTGCCATGCTATCAAGTGATTAAAATGAATGGTAATATATTGGCTAGAGTGCAAATGTGCCCTTGGAACAGCATGCAAAGCTAATGTGTCTGTTTATACCTTTCCCTCTCTCAACAGCCCAACCTGTACCCCACAGTGGGCCTTCAGACCCCAGGAGAAATAGTGGATGCTAACTTTGGCCAGCAGCCCTTTGTGTTTGACATTGAGGACTACATGAGCGAATGGAGGGCTAAGATCCACGGCATGATCGCACGCTTCCCTATTGGAGAGAGACTAGGGGAGTGGCAGGCAGTGCTGCAGAAGTAAGGGGTTCATATTCACAAGAAACCCCTTTACAGAATGTCTTTCTCTGGAAGTTTGAACCATGTTTTTGATTCTTCCAGTATGGTATCCACCTACCTGGTGCATCATGGGTACTGTGCCACAGCCACAGCCTTTGCCAGGGCTACAGAGACCTTAATCCAGGAGGATCACACCTCGATAAAGAACCGACAGAGTAAGAACCTTGCACTGACAGTAGCACTGGAGCCCAAATCTCTACCATCTATTGACCCAGTCACCCACCCAATACAGTCTAATGTGCCTTCCTTTCCACAGGAATACAGAAGCTGGTGTTGGCAGGGCGTGTTGGAGAGGCCATCGAAGCCACACAGCAGCTGTACCCTGGGCTCCTAGAACACAACCCAAATTTACTCTTCATGTTGAAGTAAATAGCCTAGAGCACAACCCCAATTTACTTTTCATGTTGAAGTTTGTAGCCTAGAACACAACCCCAGTATACTCTTCATGTTGAAGTTTGTAGCCTAGAACACAACCCCAGTATACGCTTCATGTTGAAGTTTGTAGCCTAGAACGAAACACAATTTACTCTTCATGTTGAATTTTGTAGCTTAGAACACAACCCCAGTATACTCTTCATGTTGAGGTTTGTAGCCTAGAACACAACCCCAATTTACTCTTCAACTCTTCACATTGAATTGAGTAGCCTTGAACACAACTATGAATGTATTTGAATAGGAGGGTTCATCTAAGGGTTAATTTAGGCAGCATTGAAATTGTTGGTATTAAATAACACTCGCAGACACATTGAACACAATCCATGGAGCATGCAGGAGTAAAGCACTGGCCCAGCTGTGGGTCTACGGGACAAAGACATGAGATATTATAGACATTAAATTCCATTAGTTAAGACTTTTATCTGCTGAGAGATATTTGAAGAAGCAGCCACACAGCAGTGTTGGCGGCCTACTCTAAAAGAAGAGAAGCTTGTTCCACACAGACGGGACACAGTGATCACAAGGCCACAGTTGTTGCTGCCGAAGGAACTCATGATTTGATTGGTCATGCCTGTTCCTCCATTTTGTCAAGGAAGATGAGTGAGCGGAATATAATATGTGCTGATCTGTTTGACATTCTTCTAGTTTAATGACACTCCAGCTAGCTCATAGCGTTCTCAGAACCTTATGTTTCGTAGGCCTTGAGTCAACCTATTTGTGTTACACCAGAAACCATTAATTGTCATTGGAGCACTCTGAAAGTCCATTTCGGGAGTCTGACTGGAATGCGTTATGTTTTGTGTGCTGCATGCATTTTCTACTCTTGTGTTTTTCTTTGTTGCTTTAAGATGAAGTTGAGGAAAGACATCAATTACAGCTAGCAAATTGAAAGTGGTTAACAAATTGAGCTATTGAGATGCATTAGATTATCTGACAATATTTCAAGGCATAGCTAAAAACAATCAAGTTTCCACTTTCAAGCTAAATACTGTGTTTTATAGGTGGGTAATCCTGTACTAGCACAACTTTCTCAGAGAAAGCTAGGGATCCCAGAGAAAGGTACAATGCAACAGTGTGCAACAAATATGGTAAATGCTTTTGGTGAACATTCAAACTTCACCAAAGGCGTTTACACTTTGTAACAGTTAGTTAATTTACCGTTATTTTATATTGTTTTTCAGCAACAAGCGAGTAGTAAGGTGGAGGAGAGGGATGAGTGAGCCAATTGAACTCTGGGGATGATTAGGTTGCCATGACGGTACGAGGATATTGGGGTTAACACCCCTACTCGTTTGAGTGCAATGGAATAACATTTGTTATTATATTGTTGCTGACTCTTTGGGATTGTGCTTTTTAAGATTGAGTAAAGTGACTGCTAATACATGACCATTCAAATTGGCTGGACGTATAGCAAGCATATAGAAATAAATCATTTCTAGTTATAATGCAGTTAATTGTTGAGGCTGACATAGAAATACCCTGGGCTTGACATCCATACAGTCATCAAACTCTTATATTTGCCAGTTAAAAAAAGCTTTAAAAATAATAGCCTCAATATAGGCAAATGTTGATGGGAGTCAATGGGAAGATTCAAATGTTTTCGCCCAAAGGTTGCCATGACATTTTCATTCTTTGGATTGAGTTCTATTAACCTTTTCTCCTTATCTATATTGACACATGTTGTAACTGGCACAAGTGATGATTTAAATGATTATGATTCTGAACTTGCCTAAGAGGGATTTATAGATAAGCGGTAGCATGAAAGCGGTACCTTGAAACTAAGTGGATCATGCAACTTAGCTGTAGGTTTGCAGTACCAGTCAAACAGAATTCAACTGAGTGGGTAATGTGTCTAAACTTTTCATTGGTACTGTATGTATGACACTTCATATTGTCACTTAATATAGTCCAGACAATTTAAAATAAAAACCTTTGGATTTTCAGATGTAAGGAAAAACCTTTCCAAAGGTCCCTTCTGGTGGATCAAGTTAATCCAGATTCCTGGGATCAAAACTATCCCGATAATATGTTAAAGAAAATGGAAAAGAAGGAAAAGACCAGATTGGGTGAATTCATTTTTTTCGAGGCCCAGGTTCTTTATGATATTTAGAACAACTAAATTAAAAACGAATCATTTTTCATATGGTTAAACCGATCTGAAATCTTTTGAAAACCTGCCTCTGTGGATTTTTGGAGTGAAGGTCAGACAGATATGTCTGTTGTTGTGTTCTCAGGTGTCGGCAGTTTGTGGAGATGGTGAATGGTACAGACAGTGAAGTACGGTGCTTTAGTGTGCGCTCCCCCAAGTCCCAGGACAGCTACCCTGGCTCCCCAAGCCTGAGCCCGCGACATGGAGCCACCAACCCACATCTGCACAGTGCTGGTAAGGGAACAATTCTGCCAATAAAAACCTTCCATCGACGCTACCCGTCTGTCCGCCAAGGGCTCTGCAGTCTTAGGGTAGATGGTGACACCATAGATTTAGAAATATGTGAAACATTGTTGCTATTTTCACAACCAAGACGGATAGGCACAATTTTAGCGTGTCGCAAAAGGCTGTTTGGAGGAATATATATTTGTGCGTGTGTCAAAGTTTAAACGCTCAATGGGCAATCCAAACACACTATAGCTAAATATGTACAGTGCCTTGCATAAGTTTTCATCCCCTTAGACATTTCCACATTTTGAAGTATGAATTAAATTATATTGGGATTATACAGAACCATTTGTTTTACACAACATACTGAACACTTTAAAGGTGCAAAATATTTTTGATAGGAAAAAAACAGACATTTGTTGGTTACATTAGTAGCCACCCCCTGTACTTGGTAGAACCACCTTTGGCTGCAATAACAGCTGTCAGGTTCTCTCAAACCAAAACTGCTCAAGCTCTGTCAGGTTGGATGAGGATCTTTTGTGAACAGCAATTTTTAAGTTTTTTCAGAGATTCTCAATCAGGTAGAGGTCTGGTGTTTGACTGGGTCATTCTAAGACATTCAGGTTCTTGGTTTTAAACCACTCCATTGTAGCTCTGGCTGTGTGTTTAGGGTCATTATCCTGCTGGAAGGTGAACCTCTGCCCCAGTCTCAAGTTTCTTGAAAATTGAAACAGGTTTTCCTCTAGAATTGCCCTGTATTTTGCTCTACATGTTGCTCGGTCTCCCAGACAACTCCAAGCCTCTTGGTTGCTTCACTGACAAATGCCCTCCTTACTGTCCATTGTTACAGGAACATAATGTGAATAGGCTGTTCATCAGTATTCACCAAGGTTCTCATCTCTTGTTTAACGTAAGGGGCAAACAGAGATGTTGCCTTCCTAAATCGTGGAGGGGGTCTTACACCCCTCCCAAAATAGACCATACTCATGTGCCTGCCTAAAATACATAAATAGAGAATGTAAGCTCGCTCTTTTCCTTTTTCACAAACAAACCTTTTTTAAAGCTTCCATTCATTTTCAAGAGCCAGATCATTTGCCACCAGTCCTGAAATTATAATTTTGCTATTTTTGCATTTGCTATATTTTCATTTGTAAGTATGGTACACCCCTCAAATATGTTTCCCTAAACTTTAAGCATCCTACTGTATAATACCAGACACATAACCAAAACTTGAGCAAACGTTTGTAAATAGCAGTGTGTTGGCTTTAAAGGGTAGAAACTGCCAACAAACGTACGTTTGAAAATAGAGCCGCTGGTGTATTCAAAGCCCAGATGAGGGAAGTGACAAAGGGACTGCGTTGTGTACGATGTGTCTGCCCACTCTGTCCGCTGCAGGAGTAGACAGCCCCACGTGCAGTAATGGGGTCACCCCACCCAACAAGAACAAGAGTCACAGCAAGTACCCAGGTGTGAGCTCTGCCTCCTCCTCATCTTCTTCCTCCCCTTCCTCCGTCAACTACTCAGAGTCCAACTCCACAGACTCCACCCAGCCTCACAGTGGCACCAGCAACCAGGAGACCAGGTGTGTAGCACAACCCACACTGAGTACTAACATGTTAGTTTGGGTAGCAGCCTGCTGTACCAAGTGTGTAGCCAGGGTGTATAGAAACAATAAGAGTAGGTGATTGCAAAAAATTAGATTTCAGTGTCTCGAAAATATATTGAATCAAATTCTGTGTACAACTTATTTGTTCTGGTATTAATGAAACGTTGTTATTGATAACTTGTTAAATGTTTGTTTTTTGCAATCTTATTGTTTCTATACACCCTGGCTACACACCTGGTACACACGATTACAATTGAAAAACATTCACTAGAGTGTTTAATGTAACAATAGACTAATTTTAGCAACACATGAACATGGACTAACTACCTATCTATGCAATGATTATTGTAATGAATTACGAGCACTATTATTTTGAAAAGAAGAATCAGAGTTCTTGTTGCCGGCATAATATAGTGTTGCCAGGCGAACAGTGTTTGCCCCCAGCTAGAACCGGCCCTGTCTGTAGCAAGACCCACACTGAGTTCTTACTAACATGTTAGCTGTGTATCAGCCTGATGTACCAGGTGTGTAACTCGACCCACTTTGCGTACTAACATGTTACCTATGTATAGTATAAGCTTGCTGTACCAGGTGCCTCTGAGAGATGTTGTGTTTGTATGTCTCAGTGAACATGACTGTGTGTATCCTGGGCAGTGACAGTGAGATGGAGATTGAGGCAGAGCACTACACTAATGGCGTGACAGAGAGTTCCTCTGCCAGGATTATGAATGGGACCTACAAACACCAGGAGATACTGCAGACGGAGGACAGCAGCCTGGGCAATGGAGTGGCAGGTACACAAACAAGCTGACTGTCACACACACCTGACCTGGCCCTATGACATTCTGTCTCACTTCCTCTAACTGTCATTCT
>JACXGM010000087.1:20436-64435 GCA_016801145.1 Umbra pygmaea
TGTCATTCTGTCTGTCTCTCTGTCATTCTGTCTGTCTCTCTGTCATTCTGTCTGTCTCTCTGTCATTCTGTCTGTCTCTCTGTCATTCTGTCTCTCGTGAACATTCTCAATTCAATTAGCTTTTTTGGCATTAAATATGTAACAATGTACATATTGCCAAGGCATTAAATTAGGCAATACATTTAACATCTTAAAATAAACTACAATCAAATTCAATTAATTAAAATTAAGAAAGATGACACAACAACATAATACTAATATTAAGGATATTAACATTGATAATGAGGACCACTAACAGGTTATTTGTCCCTCATTTTGTAGCAGGCAGCAGTAGTGTGCTGTCAATACACCGGTCTGTGTCCTCCCTCAACAGGACAGGTAGCCTAACTTCATCAGAAAGGTTTTGGAAACCTTTAAGTATCTTTTCAAATTTAGGGAAATGACTCTGATTTGTTTTATGTTTTTACATTTTGTCAGGAAGTGTTGTCTCTGGTTCTGTTGTGGTGCAGTGATGGCACAGCCTTTCCTCTACAGGGAGCCAGGACTTTTTGTGGCCCAATCCCAATGTCCACACTAACAGACTCACAAACTTTGAAGTGCATTCTCTCTGTGAGGGTTTACGGCTGTCCCACTGTCAAATCCTCAAGTGTGCGAGGGCTTTCCCACCGACATTTTGAACCTTTTTTGCACCCTTTGCAAAAGTCTGCATGTATTCAGACTTTGCCTGAGGGAATTGGCCACAGTTCATAGCGTTGTGACATGTAACACAGGGGTTAGCAGGAAACACCCGGAAGTGAGAGAAAAAGTCCAGCAAAGCCGCCTTATAAGAGAAGAAGGAAGAATGGTAAACAAACAAGCATGGAAGGAGCAACCAACCCTGAGGTTAAAAAAAACATGTAAAATCAGTGGAATGCATTCACTATTTTGTAGTTTTTGCTTAATGATTGCTTAATGACCAAAAATGGTACATTGATTATTGACAAATATATAGATGATTATTTACAATAACTCAGTAGGGCAAAAGCCTGCAAGACTTATGAATCAGGCAGTCGGTCCCTTAATAGCCTTGGCTGCGAAGAAAGTAAAAAAACGTAAAATAAAAGTCCCAAACTCACAATAGTGTGCAACATGTTTCAGCATCATCAAGGTAACGTGATAATGTCGTAAAGTGCTGTCCCATTCCTATTTTTAGCATTTGAGCCCTTGCAGACTCTTGCACTTATCGGGTGACATCACTTAAGTCTGTGAGGGTTCAGGGCTTATGGTTTAGGGGGGAGATTGGGATTGGGCCTGTGTCCTCCCTTCTCAATAGCAAGGCTGTGCTGACTGAGGCTGTAATTTCTCATGGTTTTCCTGAGGTTTTGACCAGTATCCATGGTCAGATAGTTTGCCATGGTGCACTATCGGTTTAGGGCTAGGTAGCACTGCATTTTGCTTTGTGCTTTTGTATGTGTTTCCCAATAGGTATTTTAGTTTTGTTTGAACAGTTTTTGGTTTATTCTGACTGATTGGAGCCTCTGGTGTGGGCCTTCAGTGTGTTGGTAGAACACGTTAGTACCAGTTAGGACCAGTTGGATGAAAGGACTCTTATTATTGCTAAACTCTTGGTATCACAGGGCTTGGTAATGATATGAGAGGGGGTCCCTGTTTTTTTAGATGTTTCCAGAAATTAATTGCTCTTGTTTTGGTTTTTATTAATAGTGGATACTGGCCTAATTCTGCTCTGATTATGTTGTTTGTAATTTTCCTCTGGACACGTAGGACACTCTGACAATATTCTGCATGCAGAGTTTTAATAACTTTGGAAAATAGTCCTGTGTGCCAAATAGAGTGAAAAAACCTTTTTGAAAATCAATGAAGCAAGCATGCTTGTTTATCTATTAGGGTGTTCATGGTGTAAATATAATCGTTTTTTTTATGTTTTGGTATAAATTCAATTTGGCTTTAACTTAGGACATTTTGATCATAAAGGAAGTTTTAAACTCTTACATTTAATACATTAGAAAACCTTCCCCAGGTTACTGTTCACATAAATGCCTATGTTGTTGTTAGGGTCAAATTTGTCTCTGTTCTTAAAAATATTGTTGAGTCCTTGGTTCCAGATGTCAGGGAAATGTCCTGCACTCAGAATCAAATGAAACAATTTTAATATGGCCAATTTAAAAATTTGAATGGCAAATTTAATGCTTTTTTTATTTTAGGGCCAGAACTTTCTTGTAAAGCTCCTGCTCAGTCATTTGGTATTCTATAAAGAAATATGGAAATCCTTTAGAACTTTCCAACGTATTCAACTTATCATGGATTTGGCACTGTTCTGCATTAGCAAGAATATTAACAGGGTTGTAGAGTGCTTTAAAGTGTGTTGTCCAAATGTCACAATTATGTATACATGTCGTTAATTCTTCCTTTTTGGTTTTGTTGAGGTTTTTCCAATGTTGCCAGACGTTTTTTTGTTTAAAGACACCTTGATTAGGGACATTTGATTTCTGTTGTATTGTGATTTGTTGGTTCTGGGTGTACCTTTGTCACAGTACTGAACGCGTAATTATCGATTATTTGGGTGTCTTCTTTCACTGTTTGTCAAAATATTTGGTTGATATTATTTACTGCTAGATTTACGCCGTCTTTACCGAGTATATGTGGTGGTATACAGAAAGTTAGCTAGGTTTGATTGGATTTTTTGGTTGCTGATTGGTATCTGGTTCTGTTCTGCGCTGTTTTGAGCCCATCTGTATGAATTGTTAATGTTTTACAACTTACTGGGCTGTGAATGTGTGTTTGTTTCTACATCTGATCTTTTGAGGAACAAGGTAATTTGGCTGTGATCAGATGAGGGTGTAAGTGGCTTAACTGTGAATGACCTGAGATGTCTGTAATCATGTAGTCTCCTGTGCTTTGGCCAAGAGTTGAGCAATAGGAAAATCTTCCCAAAGAGCCCCCCTGTGACCTACCATTGACCCAGGCTTCAAAAGAGCTGCACCAGGTCCCTTCTGCTCTTGTTGATGGTGGTGTCGTTGTTTCTATGGGGAGATTAAAGCAGTTCTAGACACTATGAGCTGTAATATAGTATAGCTGTCCCCTCGTGTGCTCATTTGATCAGGCAGTGTTCCTGCTCGTGCAGTTGTGTCCCCACAGATGAGCACATTTCACTGGGTCTGGAAGTGACTAGTCTCTTCTTCAAGGGTTGGAAATATTTCCTCTGAGAAATATGGGGAATCTGAGGGGGGATATCGATTGAACAAACAAAACACATTTTTCTTCCAGTCAGTAAAAGTTTTTTTTTCCCTCAGTTTTAACCAAATGTGAGAGTCACCAATTTGGAGGGGATCAACTAAACTGTGTAGTTCTGATTTGTACCAAATGATCAGTCCTCCAGTGTCTCTGCCTCTATTGACAGAGCTGTGTTTCTGGAATGATCTCTCTATAGCCTGTCTCTCTCTGTAGCCTGTCTCTCTCTGTAGCCTGTCTCTCTCTGTAGCCTGTCTCTCTCTGTAGCCTGTCTCTCTGTAGCCTGTCTCTCTGTTTCTGGAATGATCTCTCTGTAGCCTGTCTCTCTGTAGCCTGTCTCTCTGTTTCTGGAATGATCTCTCTGTAGCCTGTCTCTCTCTGTAGCCTGTCTCTCTGTTTCTGGAATGATCTCTCTGTAGCCTGTCTCTCTGTTTCTGGAATGATCTCTCTGTAGCCTGTCTCTCTCTGTAGCCTGTCTCTCTCTGTAGCCTGTCTCTCTGTTTCTGGAATGATCTCTCTGTAGCCTGTCTCTCTCTGTAGCCTGTCTCTCTGTTTCTGGAATGATCTCTCTGTAGCCTGTCTCTCTCTGTAGCCTGTCTCTCTGTTTCTGGAATGATCTCTCTGTAGCCTGTGGGACAGTGTGTGACCATGATAAATGATATCATCTTTTAGGTTGTTCTTGAACTCCAGCACTAAACTCTTCAGGCCAAGGGCTGTCGAGTATAGGCCCTGGATGTGCCACATGCTTATTGAAAGTTATTTCATATTACAAGGAGACTAAGAAAGAATAGTAAAGGAGAATATATTATACCGTAATATTATATTATATATGTGTGCGTGCGTGCGTGCGTGCGTGTTCTCTCTGTCACTCTGTGTGTCCCTCCACATCCCTGTCTCTCATTGTGTTGCATTGAGTTTCTCTGTCATGTTGTTTTTCTCTGCGTCTGGCTGGCTATCTGGGGTTATGTGTTGCTAAATTGAGCTCAACCATAATCCAGTCAGGCAGATGTTTGTGTCGTCAAGGTTACTAAATGAATTAGACAGGTTTTTCTTCTCTCTTATGAAAGGTCTTTTGGCTAAGCTAACATTATGAAAATGAGAGTGATTAAGCATGTGTGTCCTTCTTAGTGTTTGGAGGGAGTGTGTGACTGTGTAAAGCACAGGGTCAATCCATGGCTGTGCTCTGTGTGTCCCTGTAGAGGACAGCTGTGTCTCCAGACAGCTCTGTGGAGGGAACCAGGCAGCCACAGAGAGGATGATCCAGTTTGGCCGGGAATTGCAGGCCCTCAATGAGCAGCTGTGCCGGGAATATGGCAAGAACGCCACCCACAAGAAGATGCTCCAGGTACCATGGTAGTGGGGAGACTGGACAGACTGGTGCACTGTTACTATGGCTACCTAATGGAATAATAGACCACCTCCCTTGAAAAGACGATGGTCCTATGACAGGACGATGAGCTGTTTACATACTGTATGTAACAGTCAGCCGCGGTCAGTGGATCTTAATTGGGGAGGACGGGCTCGTATTACGCTCGGGACCGGAGTGAATGGAATGGTGCGCAACGCGCAAAACCCAGTGTGCAAAACAAAAAAACACTGGGTTTTGTGCGTTGCGCATCATTCCATTCACTCCGGTCCCAAGCGTAATACGAGCCCGTCCTTCCCAATTAAGATCCACCGACCGCGGCTGGTAACAGTATATGCATATGGAGAATATATATGGAGAATATACTCCTTGGTGTTCTCTCACAGTTAAGGTAGATTTAAATAAATATTTATTTTTTAACCTGGTGGGTCATTGAGAACAGCATTTAATTTGCATTGGCAAGCTGGCGATGATAAAGCGCAATAATGCAAGATGACATAAAGTTACACATGAAGTACTTAACACAATAAAAGTATAAGGTGCAAATTGTCAGAGTATAAGACAAGTATGTACAGTTAGTGCAAATGAGATTTAAATTAGAGAGGTAGATCAAATGGTATGAAAAGTGGCTCGCCAATAATAATGGGATAGATAACACTTGAGTGTAACAGTGCAAATGGTAATAGTACAAATAACACACTCATCTACACTGTTAGTTATTCATTGTAGGTAAATATACCATGGGGCCTAACATGGCACTATGGCATAAACGGACTAAGACAGTGTGTGAGTGAAGGAAGAGAGTCAGCAGGTACAGTGGACAGATAGTAGCTCTGACAGTCGTAACTTAAAAGCAGTGAGGGGGATGGTGTTTTAAAGTTTCAGTGATTTTTGTAGTTCGGTCCAGTCGATAGCAGCTGCGAACCAGAAGGAGTGGTGGCCAAAGGAGGTATGTGCTTTTGGGGTGACTGGAGAGATACCTGCTTGAAACGCAAGTTGTGGGAGGGTGAGGCAATGGTGAGAATTTATGTAAAGTGGGTTTTTTGGTACAAGAGATTTGTAGATGAGATGATACCAGTTAGACGGGCGTTGATTGTGTAGTAAGGGCCAGCCCAATAGATTATTGGCAAAAAAATGTTTGAGGCAAAAGTACATTTAATCTCATGTCCCCATTTCCTGTCCAAATGGCAAAATAACCACTTAATATATATATTTTTCACTAAGACAAAGTAAGCCTGGCCTCATGGGACACAAACCAGTCCCACGGCGTAGATGTAACATAATTTACCGGTACATACATCAGGGACAGTTCATTAATTGGTATGATATATTACGATAGGTGTCATTACATGACAATTTGCTAAATGTATGATATGTTAATAATTTTGCCAATCAGAGAATATATTAAGAATATATTAAGCAAAAATATATATGTTTGGACTTTGCTAAAAGGTATGATTTGATGTGAATTTGGTTTAAGAGATAAGAATTTCACATGGTGAGAGACAGAGGAAAATGGGGGAGGGTGATGTTTTTTTTTAACTGTAGTCTTGGAGGGTTTAGTATTTTTTATTGCTCTTTTTGTCCAGGGGAGGGTTGGGTCATTTTCTGACATTTCAGTATCTGTCCATTTGGAATTACATATGGACTTGCTGAACACAGTGTATTTCTCTATAATTTAAACAATTTAATTGTTAAGTTGATACTGAAATACAAATCTGCGAAGTTTGAAAATCATACTTTTATCTCCAAATATTTATGGTTTAGAGGGTAAGGCAGTTGCCTATGGTGTCAAAGAATGCAAGTTTAAAACTCCTGTCTGCTAGTGGGCCTATATCAATTTTTGGACAGATATATTTTCCCAATAACAGTGACTTTATTATTAGCTATACCATGAAAGTAATGTAATTGTATAATTGTAAAACAATGCTAGGAATGAAAACTATATGCCATCAGTTTATACATTTTTTTAATGTATTGTCCAGGTACATAGAAAGGGTCATGTAATACATGTATTGTCTTAAAGGTGCAATGTGTAGAATTTTAGTCACTCAGTGACCAGCTTCCGAAAGCTGAAGAACATGGATTTCATGATATTTTAAAAAGCAGAAAAAGCTGATTTTGAAAATGATTTCCTACACTATTCAGTGCATATTTTGCCATTGAACAGGAATTGCAAGGATGAAATATCAAGTGTTTCCACAGGGTTTGTCAATGGGCACATGCCAACAATTTTCATATTTTCTGGGGACTTTAATATCTGTATAGTCCATGTCGTAAAAAATATTACACTCCCTTCACCTAGTTTCCATATGGGAATGTTTTTTTTTTTTTTAAATAGCTCCATTGTAGGTGATTGTTAATGATAGTAATTATTTCTTGTTCAATGGAGCAACAAGTTTAATCTTGAGCACTGTCTCATTCTGGTCTTTTTGCATGATTGTTTCCTAGCCACTTGTCAGCTAGCGGCACACTTAAGCCTCACACATAGAATGTGGTCTTCAGCTTTGAAGGAAAGAGTACCTGAGAATGCACTGTGAGGAACAGCATGCTCAGTCATAGTGGGAGGACTACAGAACACGATCACTTCCCCTCCCTTTATCACATTACCAATTTTACAGATCTCGTGATGTTTGATATGACATGATTTTCTCCTGTATGTAAATGTGGTTATTGATTGGCTATTGGGTGTTCACTGTGTTTTTGTTTCTGCTTGTTAATCTTCCTCTCACCTTTTATCACAGGATGCATTCAGTCTATTAGCATATTCAGATCCTTGGAGCTGCCCAGTGGGGCAACAGCTAGACCCAATGCAGAGAGAGAACATCTGCTCCGCTCTCAACAGCGCCATCTTGGGTAAGACTGAGTTTAACATACCCAGTAGGATCGCAATTGTATACCACTCCGGTCCACTCTTCTTGTCTCCTGCTCAAACCCATTGGAGAACAAGGTCATCTCATGGGTTTTGTGAAAGGCAGGACACAACTGTCATAATTAAACTGAAGACATTTTTTATAATCCATGTAAACATGAAACGGATGATAGAGAACAGACCGGTTACAGACAGGATCAACCTAAGAGCTTACGCCTTGAAATAAGTGTTGTCTTTGCTCTAATATGTCCACAAAACAGAGTCTCAGAATCTACCCAAGCAACCCCCACTCATGCTGGCTCTGGGCCAGGCCACAGAGTGTGTCCAGCTCATGGCCAGGGTTCGTTCAGGCTCCTGTTCCTTCGCCAGAGTAGACAACTTTTTGCACTAGCCCCAGTCCAGGTGAGTTTGCACAACATTCGTAGCCTCATACGAACTGCTGAATCTACAGTATAGCGAACCCTTCCGGAGGTTTTCCTGGCTGTTAGCATGAAGATAACCAAGCAGGATTGTGAAGTGAGTTTGGGTTACGTAACGGTGTTGGTTAGATTACAAAACAGTGGTTCTAACGTTGTTCCTATCGTTTCTAAGGCAATGATCAGGACTGCTAAGAAGAGGTCTTTCCAGTGGGTTGGTTGCCAGAAGACTGAGGACAGCATGTGTTTGAGTTGATGTGTCGCACATGGGAAGAGGAATAAGTAGAACATGATGAGAAAGCTTCTTTTTAATTTAGTATTATCAAATACAAAATGTGTGACACTATTTAAAGATAATTATTATTCAGTTTATCTAGTCATTTTCTAGTTTTTATTTGGTCAGTTTGTTGTGCTCATCTTGAGGGGGGGGGAATTGAATTCCGTTTTTGTTTTTATGGGAGGATTTTAATTCCCGACACAGTATTTTAAAGATGTTGATCATATCGAAGAAATTCACACTGGCATGCTTTGTGGTTACCAAGACCAATACTCTGGTTTCTCATTCAGAACTCAGGTATTCACAGAACATCATTATGAGATATTGTAGGCAGAGGTCTGTTAAACCAGCAGTAGAATGGCTCCTATTTAGTACTGTTCATTTAAATTCATACTTAATAGTATGCCTTTACCACAGAAACTGCTTTAATTTAAAACAAATGGTCTGATTTACGTTCTGAGAGTATCCATGGCTGTAAGCCTTTAAACTGGTGGTCATCCCAGAGCCCCACAACTCAGATCACACAATGAGACAAACTGCTTATTTGTGACTTTCAATATAAGTGTGTTACAGTTCCAATCACGTGTCTCCACTAGTTTAATGTGTAACATAGAGGAACAAAACATGCATACGCTGCTGTGGCTCGTTTGAATTTGGAAATCTCTCCCCTTGTTTACTTGCTCTTTAAACATGGATTATTGTTATGAAGTTACATGTTGAATATATACAATTTGATTGGCTGCCGATCCCACTCTTTTAGGATCTTTCTTGAGATTCAGCGAATGTGCAGATCTCTCCTGGGTTGTGTGTATATTCTTCAAGCACAGGGAACAGATTTCAGATGAATGATGGTCATGTACAAGCTGAATCATTGTCTACAAGATCACATGTATCGCTGTGTTCTACACAACAGAACCAAATAATATATCATAGTGAAATGCTTCTGAAAACAGCATTTTCCTCTAGTAGCCAGAACGCAACAGCAGGTAGGCCAGACAGTATTCCAGACAGTATTCCAGTATATACACACTCACTATATTCCGCAGAAAGGTGACAAAATAGTTTTTCCTGACAAGCAGGTCATCAGGTCAGAACCCTTTGCTGCACTAGTACATATGCACCTTCTGACAGAGATCATATTGTTTTACATTATAAATGCTATTATGTTTTACCGCTAAAACATGAATAATTATCTTTCACAATTGAAAGCAGTTTTCTAAAACAGTTTGTTATAAAAGTCTATCATATTCGGTTCTATTTTGTAGACTACAGTGATCATTTGGATCTTTAGATATCTTCTGGTCAGGTTTGACCTAACTTGATTACACAAGGGACACATTTAACAGAGTATCCTGTCTCTACTGTGAGTAGAGCAAACAGATTAAATACATGTGCAGGATGTGAGTCGCACAAAAAAAGTAATGGATCTGCAAATGAAGTGATGATGAATAAAAACATAGTTTTTGCCAAATGTAAGGCTTTTAATTTGATCTTCCATTCTTATTAACCAATGGTTCTGGCCAGTTGCCACACATATTTCACAGTCAACCAGTCTTTCACACCAGTGGTTTTGCTTTTTCTCTATTTTGCAGTAACTTTTTTTCGCATACACTCACCAAACACAGACCTGGCCACTCCTATACAACTTTGTGGCCACAACTGTTCCTTGTTTGTTTTTACTTGTTTGTTGTATTCACAGTTGAATGTGTTTTGGTCTTTTTTATTACAGTTTGTAGTCTCCTATATTTAACAGATATTCTCTTGGCACTTGGGACAGTTGTCAATTATTTGATGTATAAACCCAGTATTTCACCCAGCCAGCTCCAGAAGGTTAGTTGAATCATTGAATGTAGTTTAGCAGATTATATTATGTTTATGCTTCAGATTTGCTGCTGGCCACCATGAGATTGATATTGACATCTGTTAGACATATTGCAATGCAAATAACTTTTTTGACAATCCTGCAAGCATGTTTCAAGCAAAGGGATGGTGGACGTAGAAATCAACTTCTCTGTTAGTGTTTGAAAGACTTAAACAGTGTGCACTGAACAATATACTTTTTTTACACAATCTTTTTATCTTTTATCTGCATCATAGACTTATACTTTACAAATTAACTAGAACAAATATCTTCTTAATTATGTGGGTTCTCTATAATACTACGGTAGAACGCAAAAGAAGTGGCTTAACAACTATCCTAAACCTGTTAAAAACATTGGACATCATACGGCACCCCGTCTTTCAAACATACCGACGGTATACACCCCATGTTGGAATAACATTTTTGTATTATTTTAACTCTTGTTAATTAAATACCTAGTTGACGCTAACCATTGACATGGGTTTTCTCAATACAGCTCATTGGTAATTCACAACACAGTTAAAGGCTTTCATAATTGGAACCAGCCAGCAGATAGATATTCATAATAGCTTATGACATTATAGAAAATTGTGTATCTCTTGATTGCTTTCAAAAATGACAAATGTCTTTTTGAACTTTATCATAGTATAGACACCCAAAATGTATATTTCCATTTTAAGAGAATTAATTATCCAATAAAAATTGATATTATATAGGGGCGTTTGTGTAAGAAGGAAGGAATCTATCAGGGTTCTTCTTGGAATTTTCTAGAAACACCTACAGCTACTGTAGCAAACAAATGGTTCTCTTTATTTTTTACATTGTCCTCAAAGCTGTTTATGCTTCAAGATTGTTGAAAGAATTAGAGTTAGAAATAAAAAAACAAGCTGTGCACAATTTACTTCTATTATTTTAATTTCAAATTGAATTTTGAGTTTAGCAATTGTGAGTTACCCTCTCTACTTAGCATGAAACCTAAAAACCTTTAAAACATTAAAAAAAGTAAAATGATAATTTAAAAAAACATACCTATGTACTGGAAACATAATAAAGAAATATTGTATTCTGTTTAATTTTGACAGAATTATTTTTATTAAAATACACATCCATGAGCATACATTTGGTCTGTTGTATTTTTTGTGGACACTGCTTTTAAATAATTGTAAAGATTATTTAAAAGTGCAACCAAATTCTGGCTCATATCGACAGTACATTCAGTAACCACGCCATTAAATTAATACTACATTCCCCTAAACAGCTCAAAATAGTTTTGTCAGTCATGTTTCCAAAATGACAGTCACTAAATGCACCTCAGCACGTTCGGTTATCCAACTCAAGTTTTTCAAAAACCTTCAGGGACGTCACTGCAAACTTCTGAGCTGTTTAGGGGTCTGGAGTATTCCTTTATGGAAATGGATCAACTAATCACACCCACAGTATACATTACACTCAGTAACCACCCTATAAGGCAGAGCTGCCCAACCCTATTCCTGGAGATCCACCGCCCTGTAGATTTTCTTTCCTAACTTTGTTGTGGGCAACATATAGCTTTCCTTTAGCTAATTATTAGAATCAGGTGTGCTAAATGAGGGTTAAAGTGAAAACTAACAGGGTAGTAGATCTCCAGGAACAGGGTTGGGTAGCCCTGCTCTAAGGTAAAGGACTGACACACATTACATCTTCCATGTACAGTCGTGGCAAAAAGTTTTGAGAGTGTCACAAATACTTATTTTCACAAAGTCTGCTGCCTCAGTGTTGATGATGGCGATTTGCATATCGTCCAGAATGTCATGAAGAGTGATCAGATGAAAAAGTCCCTCTGCATTTTCACTGCATTCCAGCCCTGCCACACTGACCAGCTGCCAACATGTCAGTAATTGCTTCGTTAACACAGGTGAAAGAGTTAATGGGGACAAGGCTGAAGATCACTGTCATGTTGATTGAGTTAGAATAACAGACTGGACGCTTTAAAAGGAGGGTGGTGCTTGAAACCATTGTTCTTTCTCTGTCATCCATGGTTACCTGCAAGTAAACACGTGCTGTCATCATTGCTTCACACAAAAAGGGCTTCACAGGCAAG
The DNA here is from genome assembly GCA_016801145.1 of Umbra pygmaea. Taxonomy (NCBI): domain Eukaryota; kingdom Metazoa; phylum Chordata; class Actinopteri; order Esociformes; family Umbridae; genus Umbra; species Umbra pygmaea. The sequence goes on from JACXGM010000087.1 coordinate 32,537, forward strand.
GATATTGCTGCTAGTAAGATTACACCCAAATCAAACATTTATCGGATTATTACGAACTTAAATTGTTGTGTAGAAGGCGTCAGGGCGCCCTAGAAAGTCCAGCAAGTGCCAGGACCATCTACTAAAATTGATTTAGCTGCGGGATCCGGGCACCACCAGTGCAGAGCTTGCGCAGGAATGGCAGCAGGCAGGTGGCAGTGCATTTGCACCAGTCACAGTTGGTGGGTCTTAATTGGGGTACCATCAGTTCTGTGTCATGCCAACAATAAAGCATACTGAGACCATTCATGTGTGGGGTTTCTTCTCAGCCAAGGGAGTGGGCTTACTTACTATCTTGTCTAAGAACACAGCCATGAATAAAGAATGGTACCAACACATCCTCAAAGAGACACTTCTCCCAACCATCCAAGAACAGTTTGGTGACGACCAATGCCTTGTCCAGCATGATGGAGCACCTTGCCATAAGGCAAAATTGTAAACTAAGTGGCTTGGGGAACAAAACATCGAAATTTTGGGTCCATGGTCAGGAAACTCCCCAGACCTTAATCCCATTGAGAACTCGTGGTCGATCCACAAGAGGCAGGTGGACAAACAAAAACCCACAACTTCTGACAACCTCGAAGCATTGATCTATCAAGAATGTTTTGCCATCATTCTGGATGTGGCCCAGAAGTTAACTGACAGCATGCCAGGGTGGATTGCAGAGGTCTTGAAAAAGAAGTGTCAACACTGCAAATATTGACTGTTTGTATAAACTTAATTGTCAATAAAAGCCTTTGACAGTTATGGAATACTTGGTATACTGAAGTAATTATTATTCAGTATACCATAGTAACTACTGACAAAAAGATTGAAGATCATTGAAGCAGCATACTTTGGAGACCAATACTTATGCCATTCTCAACTTTTGGCCACGACTGTAGAGAACATTTAGTAACCATAACATTTATAATAACTGATGGACTCATCAGTCACTGTCATGGGTTGTCTATTGCAGCATGTGATAAAAGGTTCCACTTATACAAAATGCGGTTCCAGAGGTTTGCAATATTTAAGTCCTTCCAGTCCTACACAGTCTCAAGGTTACAGGGTAATCGTGGTAATGTACAACAATTTGAACATTGTTCTTTACAAGGTGCATCCCTGGATATGATTCACCCTTCGTCACATGGAAACTTCCAGCAGGCTAATGTAGTCACAAAGCATGTAGTCTCAGAATGTTCCCAGGAACATGAGGGCATCTTGGGTTTTCTTAAGTAGCTGGTCCAGTGTTGAATGAGATGGGAGAAGCTGTTTGCAGCATGAAAGTATGCTATCAAATCTGCAGTAACTATGGTACATTATGCCATTGTCTCACCATGCACCCAAACACATGCCCTGTAGAGTTCAGGCTGTTCTGGGGCAAAGCTGGTCAGACCTTGTCCTAGATGGGTAATAACATGTATGGGTAATAACTAAAGAACTGAACAGTAGGCTGTAAGCAGCACCTTAGAGCCCCCTATTGGCCATGGTACCTTGTAAATCAGTGGTCCTCAAACCCTTCCATGGAGGGCCTAGTGTATGCTGGTTTTTGGTATTTCCCTTCAATTAGAGCATGATTAGGACCTAGACTGCCAGATGAGGGGAGATCCTAACCAATTAGTGAGCGACTCCATCAGCCTTGTACAAAGTAAAAGCGAAAACCTGCATACACTAGGCCCTCCATGGAAGGGTTTGAGGACCACAGATCTAAAACATCATCAGATTTTCATCAAAAGTCCTAAAAGTAAATAGATATAGCTCAATTAAACAGATCAGTCAAACATTATATTTGGTCATTTATTTAATGAGGACAATGATCCATTATCGCATATCTGTGAGTGCGATAAAAAAAAAGTATGTGAACTTCTAACACTGGCAGGTGTGACTAGGCACCTTGTTTTCTAGTATGTATCAAAGTCTCATCGTGAGAGCACATGTCTGCGTAAGTGAATCATGGCACGAACAAAGGAGTTTTCTGAGGATCTCTGAAAAAATCTCTGTTTTGCTGCATCTGGACCAGGATGGTTGGTCATTATTGATGGAACAATGAATTCTGAAGCACAGAACACCAACGAATTCTACAGGAAAATGTCAGGAAGTCTATCCATGAACTGAATCTCAAGACGAAGTGGGTCATGCAGAAAGCCTCCATGGAATACAGTTCCACCAACCTGCATTCAAAAAATTGTATAATAAAAATGAAACTTTTTTTTATTGAATCTCAACTGGCCTGTGAGCTTTCTGTTCTCTCGCTACTGCATGTGCATGTTATTGCTGTGTCAGACAGCAGAGGGCAGCAGTGCAAACAAAGTAGTATGCCCTAAAAAACAGAAAGAATTGCAACAGTCTGTGATTGCATCAGTAGAAAGAAAAGGCTAAACTGTACTTGTTGGAAAGCATTTAATTGAGTGTATTGCATTTGATTTTATAATTCATATTTTTTATTAGATTGTATTTCTTATGGTAGCCATACATTTGGAAATGAAGTTAGACATGAACCAGTAAAAACCAATGCCCTAATATATACAGTTGTAATCCAAATTACTCCCATTGCAAATCAGGTTTATTATCAAAATGTACAGTTTCAGTTGTTTGCACTGAACAAATCAAACAAAAGCAATTGAAATAGTGCAACACAATGAATGCTTCAGGTGGTTTCCCAAATTTAACTGCAAATGCAACTGATAATGACTTCTTCAGACTCAAACTGATTCAACCCCTTAATGGCAAGCATCTTTAGTACTTAGTAGAGCACCCGTTTGCTGTTATGACCTGCTGCAAACGAGATGCACAGCCAAACACCAGCCTCTGGCAGTATTCCTGGGGAATCTTTGCCCATTCCTCATGAGCAATGGCCTCCAGTTCAGTAAAGGTCTTGGGTTTGTGTGCTGCAACCATTTTCAAATCCCATCAGAGTTTTTCTGTTGCTTTCAAGTGGGGTGACTGTGATGGCCAGTGCAGAATCTTCCAGGACGACGTCTGCAACCAAGCCTTGGTGGACTGAAGTGTGCTTGGGATCATTGACCTGTTGGAAGGTCCAATGACGCCCAAGCTTTAACTTCCTCACAAACTGCATGACATTTTCTTCTAGGATTTCCTGATACATATGACCTCCAGACATACTGTTGCTGTTCCATCATGCTGAAAAGTTCCAGTTTTGTTTCATCGCTCCACAGAACAGAATCCCAAACCTCCGTGGCTTTTTTATATGATTTTCAGCATATTGAAGCTGACGTTTCTTGTGCTTCTGGGTCAGTAGCGGTGTATGTCTTTGAGTTCGGACCTTGTGAACTATGCTTCCAACAGTGTTTCTGGGAACATTCAGGGCCTTTGCAGTCTTTTTGTATCCTGTTCCTTGTTTCTCTAAACTTTTTGGACAATTCTGTTAACTAGAAGACATTTCTCATATGCAGTCCAACGTGACACTCAACAAACCCCTAGCTAGTTCAGGTATTTCATTTTCCAGCTCAACACACCTAGTGCAACTAATTAAGCCCTTGATTAGTTGCATCAGGTGTGCTTTTTTGCATATGTTTGCTGTTGTGAAGGATTCCATTCAGGGGGTTGAATAATTGTTAGACTGGAGATGTCATGAGTTGCATTTTCAGTTGGATTTGGGGAAAACACTTGTTGTGTTGAGCTAATTCAATAGCTTTTGTATGATTTGTTCATGGCAAACAGCTGAAGGTCTGTACATTTTGACAGTAAACCCAATTTACAATGGGGTTTTCATTTTTTTAATTACATCTGTACATGTGGCATGACTTTACAGAAGACTTCAGGTACCATTGAGGCTAACAGTAATGAGACTAATCCTAACAACACCTCATTTCCATTACAGACAATAAGATTATGAAAACGTTCATGTATACACTGAGGTTCTATAGGGCAATAATTACAATTTCCATTGGGGAAAATAATCAAAATGTTCTCCTAAAACATTGATACTCCCAATGGTCACAGTTGCCAATGATGCAAATGTTACAGGAAATGAAATGGGTATAACAGAGACACTATTATATCCTTCACGATTAGAGTTAATAAGCCACAGGGGGTTTTGGAGTTTGTGCTGGTGGTGGAAATAGTCAGTGTTGTGATAATTGCTCCATTTGAGCAACAGCCTTGGTATGACATGAGACAGGCCACAAAGCATTTTGTAACGATGTGATTGTGTAACATCCAGGTCTGGGTACATACGAGAACCCACCATCTTGACAAGTGTGAAAAAAGTAAGTCTCCACTGGGAAACATGTGAATTGAAAAATGTGAGAGGTAGAGAGCGGGGATAAATATGATGGTCAGAGAAATATAGATTGATTGATTTGATGACAAGCAAAGAAAGATCGAGATTAACAGAATTCGGCTGGTGTTCCCACATAAAAAGCATTTAGAAGTCTTTTTTAAATATTATATTTATTATGTCATTTCATAAATACAGCATCTCTATAACACATTCACAGTAATGTACACCCTTACCCATCAGATTGATATAAACACTGTTCCTCTGGTTCCTGGAAAGAAATACACATGTTCTCTCCAGGATTCTCATATACAAATAAAAGTACAAGAATAAGAAAAATACTCTTTTTTTACACATTTATAAAAAATTATTTTACAAAAAGTCTCCCATTTAATCAAAATCCCTTGTTTATATAATTCTTCATTTGTATTCATACATATACAATTACATACATGAAAATATTCTTCAGTACAGCATGTGATTAGCTTTTCTGTTATACGTAGGTGAGTGCAGTTTTCTATAAATACACGAAAAAGCCAACATTCTGTATCTGAGGAGACAGGGAATTCAGTTGTATTTTGATGACAATGACTGTACTGTAACTTAGTTCATCAATAGAAAAAGCTTTAAAAGTCAATCCTATTGAATGGCCTCTTTCCTCCTTAATGCATTATTGCTGCTCTGCCCTTTTTCAAGGGAGCATTTTCATTCTCAGGTTAATGAAAGTATCATAATAACCAGGGCTCCTGCCACTGCAGCAACAGGCCCACAGGGGGCGCTCCTCTCCTGGGTGTGTTGTTTCTTATTGGTCAATTCAATAATCAAAGTCAATATTTAAAACAGCAGGTTATAAAACACGCATGTTATTCCAGGTGGTCCCAGATATCGATGACCTTCAGCTACATCATATCCATGTAAAACACAATATTTTCCCTCTGGTGTGGTAGGTCATTGGATGTATCTCTGTCCTGCTCTAAATGTGATTCACACCAGATGTAAAAGACAAACCCAGACAGACAAAAGCCCCGGACAAGCCTGGAGGTTCTGAGCATTACTGGCTGTAAGGACTGGCAGCTGCCCCAGCACCACCAGGTCACTGAGCCCTCGCGTTCAGCTCTAGTGAGGGTACCGACCAACAACGATCAGTGTGGAGCTCTGAGTCTGTCTGCCTCACAGCCTTCAATGCAAGACGATACCTTTAGCCTCCACATTATCACTCCCTATGCCCCTTAGGTATGGGGTGAAGTGTACGAACAAGGTCTCGTTGTGCAGAGCTCCAGGCTTTTCAAACATGAAAGGAATTTACTTATTTCACCCCAAAACAAGACAGTCTCTAGTGGGCCTGTAGACAGCTGTGTCTCAGAGGCCAAGACCTTCAACAGCAACATCCATGTTATTTCTGTTGTGTTTACTCTCGGTAGATATTTGTAGCAAATACAAACCTTGTCCTGAAGGAAAATATCAGGTCTCCCTAAAAAAAATGGCCAGTCTTTGAGGAATACTCTCCTGGGTCTCATTTTCAATCCTGGGATCTCTATACTCTGAATTCAAACAATTACTGACCCAACTGATTCTAATGCTTTGAGAGGAATAGGAAGTAAAACCACCTGATTATGTTTCAGACATGGAATGTATTAGGAGGCTGCGAAGTACAATAAACAAGAAATATGGACAAATAGACAGTTCTGAGCGAGAATCGGTTGGATAGGTATAGTGATCTGGGTCAATGCATTGTGTTGCTACGGAAAAGTAAAATAATGTACCTCTACACATGGATACAGACTAATGTATTTGCCTTATACATTCTATACTAAACAATGATCAGCAGTACCATTACATATGTTGCTATAAATGGTTATGATATGACATAACTTTGTGTATCGCAGTAAGGATGCGTAAGGGGCTTAACAAAACCATTTCCCCTGTGACTTTTATCCTTGAATTCAAAATATTGTAATCATATTTGTTGTGCCGTTTGTACAGTTCTACCATGCCGGCTTTGTTGTGGTATCTCCATGCCTCCTGGGAAAGATGAGTACAGTTGTGCTGTACGTGCATCCATCACAATGGCTTCTGAACACAAGATTACAATTTACTGAATGGCAGCTAAACAAGGATACAACGAGCATCACAATTAGCAGTGATGTCAGGGTCACAGAAAATAATTCGCTGTTCAGACATGCTAACGAAGAATTACAGAATGCAGGATGGGCGACGAGGGAACAAGGCCGTTATCTCTTAAAGTGGCATCCCATCTTCACTGTAATGACATCCCTTAACACTGTCCTCAGAGCTCATTTATCCGTCACAGCTTGTCACAGTGAGATCAAATGTGAAGCCGTGTCTGTTCGTTCTGCTGCCAGCTTTTTCCCGTCAATCGAAAGCAAAGCGGCACAGTTCAGAGTTGGAGAAAGAGGTGACCTTGTTCAAAGAAAAGTGAGAAACAAGGCGGGTTGAGGGGAAAGCCGTAAGGCACTTCCAGCCTGATGGTGGTAACAACCGTCATAATGTGTGTTGTGGGCTCGCATGGTTGACCGCACACCTTCCACTCGGCTCCCTACAAGACAGCTGCTCATTCCACAGCGTTTAGTTCCAGGAAATACACATCTAATACTTTTTAAGGCAAAACCTTCATCATTGCCCTAACGCCTAGATCACTGTTGTACATTTTCTGTTGAGGTAACAATTACAATGGTTGTTTAGTTCAAAAGAGGGTCGGTCATGCGTTGTCCTTGTCTAGTGTTTCTACAGTGTTATGATGTTGCCGTCCTCCCTCATGCTCTCTGGGCTGCCGTTGTGAGTTGGGGGGGTCAGGGAGCTAAGGGAGGCCTTGCTGTCTGACAGGGAGCTGCTGCTGGGGATGGACACGCTTTGGGGCATGGGCCGTTGCCCCGGCGACAACGATGACTCCGTCTGGCTGTCGTTGCCATTGGATTGGAAGTGGTGGGGCAGGTAGGGCAGCAGGTTGTCGCTCTCGATGATCAGGTCTCCATCCTCGTCGCTGTCGCCGTCCGCCACGCTGTTACTGTTGCTGTTGTGACCGACGCTCTGAGACACTGGGCTGTGTGCGGATTCGTGGGAGAAGGTGGAGCCTACGGACCCAGAGGAGCTATTGCCCCCCGCCGAGACCTTGCTTCCGCGCAGCACTACGTTATTGCGCTGGTTGGCCGGCTTTACCGTCACTATCAGGTTGTGGCTGTTTGCCACCATCATGTCCGTCACCTGGTCCAGAGACTTGCCAGCCACATCGATGCCGTTGACCTCCAGGATCTCATCGTTGACCCCCAGCAGGCCCGTGCTCTCAGCCAGGCCTCCGCGCACCAGACGTGAGATAAAGACCCCAGGCACCTTCTCCACGCCCTGGGGCGTTACCCGAACACTCACCCCATCCCGGATGTAGAAACCCAGGGGCTTGTGGGTACCGTGCTTGTGTAGGCGGACGCGGCGGTGTGTCTCGGGCAGGATGTCGACATCGATGATGGAAGAGATTTGACGGAAGTCCTGGGGAAGGCCAATCATCAGGCCCGGTTTGGTCTTCTGCTGCGCTGACCGCAACACTGCAAGGCCCTTCTTCCTTCGCTGGAGGGAGTTTGTGGCAAAGATGATGGGCTCATCCACATCTACAGAACAGAGACAATATATGTCAGACACAAAAATGACCACGCTCTCCTTCTTATGTTAACAGCTACACCTAGGGGACAACATTGATCTGGTTTGATTAGACTGTAAAGTGAGGGGAGACAGCACTGCTCTCAAATCTACTCTAATGTTCTCCCGTTCCTCGGCTAACTTTCCTACTTTTCAGAAGGAAGTCTAATTTCTCCACGGTACTGTATAAATACACCTTTTGCAAAATGCAGTGGTCTCACTTTATCCTGTTGTATGTTTCTTTTGGATCCTCTGTGGGAGTTTCATTATGATAAAATACTATGTCAACTGTAGAGGCCATATGAAGTTAAACTGACTTCTATGATGTCAACAATCTGAGTTGAGAGGATTCCCAAAAACACTGAATTTCACACAGTTTTCATTCTACACTGTTGTCATTGTGACCACTCCCAGTGCGCTGTTTCCGACTGCTTTTCCAATGTCCATCCTGCTTGTTTAACCACGTAGGTTAACCAATTGTGTGTTTTTTAATGATGACCAACAACATAACAAAGTTTGGACAGGACAACACATTATACATGTTTTTTGGCAGGCAGCAACATATTTGTGCTGTCAATAATACAAAGGTCTGTCCTCCCCCAACAGCAGAGGTAGCCTAACTTCATCAGAAAGGTTTTAAGAATTAATTCAAATTTAGGGATATAACATTCTGATGTTTTATACTTTTGACATTTTGTCAGGAAGTGCAGCTCTGTTTCTGGTTCTCTTGTGGTGCAGTGATGGCAGTGCTTTTGTTTGTGTTTCCCAATAGGTATTGTAGTTTTGTTTTAACAGTTTTTGGTTTATTCTGACTGATTGGAGCCTCTGGTCTGGGCCTTCAGTGTGTTGGTAGAACAGGTTAGTACCAGTTAGGACCAGTTGGATGAAAGGACTCTTATTATTGCTAAACTCTTGGTATCACAGGGCTTGGTAATGATATGAGAGGGGGTCCCTGTTTTTTTTAGATGTTTCCAGAAATTAATAGCTCTTTTTTGGGGTTTTATTAATCGTGGACACTAGTCTAATTCTGCTCTGATTGCATTGTTTGTAGTTTTCCTCTGGACATGTAGGACAACCTTACAATATTCAGCCAGCAGTGTTTCAAAGGCGTGTTGGTCCTATTGAATATTATGTTGTTTTGCAAGTGGACCCCACACCTTGCTGCCATAGTGCAATTGGTTCTATCACACATTTAGCTAATTTTAGACAAGGAGGTATTTCAATTAGAATTAGTTTTTAATGGCATAGAATGCCCTGCATGCTTTGTCTCAGTTTATTCAATGTGTGATTTAGGTGCAATAGTCAATATGTTTTGTACCAATTTTGAACTTCGGTTTAACTCCCTGAGACCTGGAACTCTGTCTGTCTGGCTCTCTGTCTGTCTGTGGCTCTCTGTCTGTCTGTGGCTCTCTGTCTGTCTGTGGCTCTCTGTCTGTCTGTGGCTCTCTGTCTGTCTGGCTCTCTGCAGTATGGAATTATGATAGGGACTGGAAAATGAGATGGATGAAATTTGAAATGTTAACAAAGTAGGGTAGCAGACAACATAGCGGTTAGACATCAGTATACAAAAGGTTGATAGATTAAATCCTTAAACCGGTAAAAACATATTTCCTGTATATTGCTCTGGTAAGATAGCCTGCTAAATGACCAACATCGAAATAGAGTATGAGTTTCTTTAAATATGATTATTTACATGAAAGGCATTAGAATTAAACCTCACATGACCTCTAAAAGGTTTATACAATATTATATCGCAACATGATTCCAAAAGACCCAATAGCAGGTTACAGTCCGTCACACTTTGCATATTGAGTGCAGAACCTCCTTAGAACAGGAGAATAGAGTCTGTGAAAGAGAGAGTGTTGTAAGAACACAGTGAGAACAACAACCCCTGTCAGCTGTCTGGGCAGGTCAGGGGTCAGGAAACAGAATCAGATTACAAACCAGGCACATTCATCACAGCTTCAGTCCCCACGGTTTACATGAAACAGACATCTCATGACGCAAACCTGAAATATCCTCTGCTGTGACAGAAAGGAAGTGATGTGTTGTCTTTAGCTGGCAGGTCGCTTCACAGCGAGGAACCAATCAGGGCTCAGGGCTGATGTGAAGCAACACCCGCTGTGCAGGGCACAATATTTCTGGGTTATTTTTAAAGTGCAGAGGAGAGCGTGTTGCAGCGTGTGAGCCTGTTCCTGAGAGAGACCCAGACCCACAGGAGAGGTCTGGATGTGGTTATGAGGAGCTCTGCCCACTGAGAGGGACAAACACAGGAAATCATTAACACCTCAGTGATACCCTGGAGAAAAAAGAGCTTCCCCGCTCTCATGCTGCGACGTTACCGCCTCGGTCACGGAACACACACACACGGCTTCAGTTGACCTTTACCGTATCTCTTTATCACGGCGGATGAAGTGGTTACCATACTTTTGACACTGTTAATGAATAACTTTCAACACTGCTATGAAAAACATACCATGCAGCTACAGTGGGTCACTGGAAGGAGGATTTATGGTTGACATTATTACACAGATGTTATACTGAGAGATAAATAGAGTTGATCTATCTGAGCTCGTCAGGAGGACTCAAGCACGAAGCATGTCTGGCTGGCAGTCTGGCCCAGGCTAGCGGTGACCCCTGACCTTACTAAGTGACAATATTTTACCAACAGAAATGATCTTCTATCATGGAGAGTGCGCTAACTGGGGGTGTTTAACACAATGTTAAACATGTTAAACACCAATGTTAAACCACAAGAATGGCCCAAATTTCTTTGTATGTCCACAACATACGTGTGTGTGTGTGTGTGTGTGTGTGTGTGTGTGTCGGGTGGGTTGACGCGTTTGCTGCTGTGAGCCTGTCTGTGTGTTAGGACTACACACAGACACGCTTCCCTGTCCTCCTCTATTAGCCCCTCTGTCAGGACCCCCACGAAGCGCAGAGCAGCCTCTGTTATTAAACCCCCCGCTGGACCAGGCTACAGGCAGGGACAACCCAACTGGTTGGGAGGGGGCTGGAAATAAACCAGCCAGACTGGCCTGACAGCCAGACAGCCAAGGGGGAGGGGTGGGGGCGGAGCTTACAGACCAGGGGGGTTGGGTCTGCTCAATGACCCAGCTGTCAATAAAGGTCTGTAGAGTGCTGCAGTACCTCCTGTATGAGGCCTCATTCTCTGCACCATAACTACAAAACCAGCTCATACAGACGTGTCCTCATAGACACAACACCAGCTCATACAGACGTGTCCTCATACACACAACACCAGCTCATACAGACGTGTCCTCATAGACACAACACCAGCTCATACAGACGTGTCCTCATAGACACAACACCAGCTCATACAGACGTGTCCTCATACACACAACACCAGCTCATACAGACGTGTCCTCATAGACACAACACCAGCTCATACAGACGTGTCCTCATAGACACCACACCAGCTCATACAGACGTGTCCTCATAGACACAACACCAGCTCATACAGACGTGTCCTCATACACACAACACCAGCTCATACATACGTGTCCTCATAGATACAACACCAGCTCATACAGACATGTCCTCATAGACACAACACCAGCTCATACAGACGTGTCCTCATAGATACAACACCAGCTCATACAGACGTGTCCTCATAGACACCACACCAGCTCATACAGACGTGTCCTCATAGATACAACACCAGCTCATACAGACGTGTCCTCATAGACACAACACCAGCTCATACAGACGTGTCCTCCTAGACACAGCACCAGCTCATACAGAAATGTCCTCCTAGACAAAGCACCAGCTCATACAGACATGTCCTCATAAACACAACACCAACTCATACAGATGTATCCCCATATACACAATGCTAGCTCATTATGACATATCCACCTTGAGGTCTGTTAATGAGTGTTGACATACAGTACACACTAAAACATAGATGACACACAGGTTAAATGAGCACATTATTGAGGACAGGACCACAGTCTAGAGAAGGAAAAAAGGAATTCTCTGATGCTAGAAATAAACGTGGACATGAAACATAGAAGCAGACTCGCTTCCAAACAACATCCATGTCACTCTGTCATACTGCCAGTCTGTGTTTGGCTCCTAGGTCTCTGTGATTATACATAGTGTTGTACGCCCTGGCAGCCCAGGGATCTGGGTGGTGTCTGGTAATTGTGCTGAGCTTTATTGTTGACTGACTGACAGCCTTTAACGTGGCCTAATGCTCAGGGAGATCAGAGGCTAATGTGCAGAGTGGCTAGCTGCAGAGTTACAGTGAAGTGTGTGTGTGTGTGCGTGTGCGTGTGTATGCTCACATATGTCTACATTAGTGCCGATGTAACAGGAATCTATTGAAAACATCTCTTCACCAGGTCCTGTACTGTATTTGCACTTGTCTTCTGAAGGAAAGCCAACCTGTTCTCCATCTGTAGGCATGACTGTATGCTGGGGCTGAGCTCCAAGGAGACACAGGCAGCTCCACCCCGGGGTTTGTGGGAGGCGCCAACATTCCAGAATAGTCTGCTCTGGTCTCCGGGCATAGATGATGAATACCAAAAATTCCCCCCTGTGCTTATCTCTCTGGATCTATTTAATGAACTAGAAACACTCTTTATCATTTGATCTCTGTTTGCTGGGGAATTCATCACCTTGCTCATTCTCTTCACTGTGCCAAACATGAGGCTACCTGCTTGCTAATATGCAGCATACGGAGGTCAGCTCAGTTGGCATTGCTGACACCTAAAATAACCTTTGACGTGTCGTCTTTTACACAATGATTATCTGCAACAGTCCATGACGCTTTCGGTGAATTCAAAAAGTAATCAGAATTTCAATTCTAAACACTGCTCAGTGAAACAATTTGAACAATGTCAATGTCAGTTCCTCAAACTGCTAGCGAGGTGAATTGTAAATGTAAAGCCAGTCACTAAACTGAATCACTGGGAGGTTAGGGTGTCAGAGAGCCGCATAAGGCCTTAGCAGAGGACACTGAGGTGCAGCCAGCAGTGGAGAGCTGGACTACTGGGAATCATGACTCTACCTGAACAATAATACAACCGGTTGTCTTCAGCCTAGAGGTACAGACACTGCTAAGCCTCTGAGACAACTCAGTCTGGATCCTACAGACATGCTTATTCCCCAATTCCCCAAGCCCTTCTCTGTCTCTGCACAGAGGACCTGGAAAACAGGGGTGGCAATAGAGAGAAAATGAAGGGTAGAGAGAAACAGCCAGCTTGTTCCCTCCATTTGTTCTCACTCCTGTGTTTGCTCCTGCAAGTACTCTAATGACAGATCTGTACATTCTGCCTTTCCTGCTAAGCAAGGAGAACATTCTACTTTTTAAATGATGAAATCAGTCTATGTAATAATATTCCTGTTATTCTCATCTACACTGCTCCAAAAAATTAAGGCAACACTCAAATCACACATCGGGTCTCTAAAACATCAAAATAGTTACTGTACATTGTGTAATTCGATGAGAACAAGATTAGGTACCAACGGTCAACGGAAACCAGGTGCCATTTCTTTAAGACTGCAAGGGAAGCTCAGCTTCCCCTAAAATAAATATAAATATGTACTATTTCATCTGGAAGACACGTTTATTCAGAATCAGCTACATATAGCAGGTCGACTGACTTGATTTCCTTCTCATACATTCCCGTAGCGTCACAATGCATTTCCCTGTTGAAGTGTGTCATCCATGGACTTCAATGGGGCTGCTTTGAACAATTTTTTTCAGTGCTTCGAAACTAGAAGGCCATTGGATAAATGCTGCGATTATGTCCCGCCCACGAACGCTCAGGGGTGAATAGACCTCAACAGTCCCGCCCATAGAAATCTATAGAAGCCTTATTAAACTGTTTTGCTTGGTCATTCGATTAGTACACAAAAAAATGGTGACTGTCGTTAGTTGTCACGGTAATAACACGCGATTTGGTTTAATGCGTAAGTAGGCCGCTAGATCTTTGCAATGGAATGGTACATGTAAAAATGGCTGCCGATCTAACCATACTGCTACATTGATTTGCATTGGAATGGCACTTCTAATCATTAAATTTCTATGGTCCCGCCCTTCGTCCAAGAGAGCTTGGGTTCCGGAAGTAAATTACCCATTCATTTCTCCCATTGACTTCTGAAAAAAATCGGTATATAAAGAGTTTTAGACCATGCCTTAGGCTAACCAGCTACGAGGTGACTCATAAGAATAAACCGAAAATCCCAAAAAAATCAAAAGGTACAAGACTGTGTACATATTTGCTTTTCTGAGCAAAGGAACTTCTCATCCCATAAACCATTGCGAGTGTTACCTTTTCCTCTTTACATCACTTTAAATTACCTAACTTTAGCTAACTTCACTTACAAAATGTCATCCTTAAAATATAATGTAATTTACAGCTTAGTAAACATATTTATAGTTCTCTAACTATCCATATTTTTTGCTACAACACAGGCGCCATGTCGGACAGCCTGCCAGAGTTGGAAACACAAAGGTTGCGTCTCAATACCCAAAGTATGCATACTAAATAGTATGCCAGACTACGATTAGTATGTCCCAAACCATAGTACGCTTATATAGTATGTCAGTAGTCCCCGGATGGTCAACTATTTCCGGAGGATTTTCGAAGTATGCAACCCTGCATGCTTTTTGGCCTGATATAGCCCACAATCCTTTGCGACACAGAATAGGAGGGGTTTCCGAAGCCGAAATTCTTCTTTGGCTGTGTTTAAAAGTAAGTATCCAAAAGTTAGGTAATAATAAACGTGTCATTACGTTCGTTTTTTGTTCTTGTACCAATATTAAATACATTTTAAATGAAATGCTAACAGGTTGTGCCAAATGTTTAATGTTCAAACTTCGCGGGCTTCGTCGCTTGTGGAAGTGGTCTAATTTTAGATGCAACGTTTTGACACGTTAGTATATCCCCATGCTATATACTTAATAGTACGTACTTTACCACCACATGCGTAGTACATACTTTTAGTATGTAGCATGTAGTATGCATATTGGGATTTAGCCAAAGCCTTTTTGCGAGCTCTGTAAACATCTCCATGGCAACCACGAGTTTGTCTCCATGACATCATGGAGTTCCACCAATCAGAGGCATCACTGTGGGATTGTGGGAATGTTTAGGATTGTGGGTAATGAAGTACTTATCCAAGACATTGTGAATAAAATACATTTATCTTAAAAAAAGGTTGGTGCCCAATGAACTTTTGGCGTTTATATATGAGCATATACAAACGCTTAGTCATGTCATAGCTGGTTTTAAGTTTACCATCGTTTACGATTTTATGGCTTATACTCCAATTGTCAATGGACATATTGTATTGTATTCTTACTTAGGGAATCGGCTGTGGGCGGGACTGTTGAGGTCTATGGAGGAGTGGGCTGGCCTGGACTCTTCTGTGTGATGATTGGAGGGTCTGTTGAAGAACTGCATCTCCTTTTGATTGACAGCGATTTTGTACTATAAAACGGAATTTGCAAGTGTAGTTGAAATACAAACTGCTGCAACATATTTCTTGGTATTTTCTTGGCAAAACCAAGAGGGTAGGCTTAGACACAGAAGTTGAAGCAACCGTGGGCTTAGCGGCCAATGGTGGAAATGCACCCCCTGCGGCCCAAAAACACTTTTTCCCATAGACTTTCATGGGCATGCTCCTGATGAGACAGCAGATGGTTTTCCTACTTGTCGGCATTGGATGCAACGATACAGAACTTCCAAGAGGTTCTCAATTGGATTCAGGTTTGGGGAACGTGAGGGCCAGTCTACGGCATCAATGTCTTTTTCATCCAGAACTGCCTACACGCTCTGGCCACATGAGGCCAAGCATTGTCCTGAACCAGGAGGAACCCAGGGCCCACTGCACCATTGTAAGTTCTGACAATGGGTTTAAGGATTTCACCCCGGTACCTAACAGCAGTCAGGGTACCATTGGCTAGCATGTGTAGGTCCAGACCATCTCTGACCCACCACCAAACTGGTCATGCTGGATGATGTTGCAGGCAGCATTGCATTCACCACGCTGTCTCCAGACTCTTTCTGTCATATGTGCTCAGTGTGAACTTGCTCTCATCTGTGAAGAGAACGAAGTGCCAATTGTGCTCAATTCTAGTGTTCTCAGGCAAATGCCAATTGAGCTTTACAGTGCTGGGCTGTGAGCACAGGTCCCACAAAAGGACATTGAGCCGTCATGCCACCATCATGACAGTTTGGTCAGAAACATGCACACCAGTAGCCTGCTGGAGGTCATTTGCACCAAAAAAGATTATGTTGATTCAAAATTGCTTATACTTCCCAACTGGACATATTCATATCCCTGAAGTGTAATTGACTTGGTGTTATACAGGGTACAGGGATGATTGTGTGTTCCCTTTATTCTATTGAGCAGTTTATTTACCCAAAAAAGGAAAAAACTAAAAACATTGACTTTCTTGATGAATACTGCATGTATTTTTCTGTGCTTTCTTCCATTTGATGTAAATAAATCATCCATTGAAAATGACAAACACTAGTTCACGCAGTTCAGACCATACCCAAGCACACTTTAAAAGGAACGTACACATGCCGCCATATAAAACAGTTGCACGCACGCATGCACGCACGTTTACATACTGCTGTCACAAAACAATGCTAAAATGGTGCTTGGGTGCACAATATACATGAGGAAGGTGATGTAGGAGATGATTACTTGGAAGGATAAAATGATTAAGCCAATGACTATAGCAGCAGTAATTTATCACGCTTTCTTATTGGCTAATGAATGTCAAGTCAATGGATTGTTGCACCAGACATAAAAACCATTAGGGCAGAATTGTCAAGGAGCAAGATTAATTTAATACAAATTTATATTCATGTTACAGATAAAATTTAAGTTTTATGTCTTTACACATTGGAACCATTTTGTGCTTCTCAAATGTTTTATGACAGATTTCCATAAGTCATTTAGCAATTTGTTATTGAATTTCAGGAGTAACCCCAATGTAAATATCCCATAAAATTATAACAAATAACGTTAACTTATCATCAAATTAACCTTTCTTTTGCATGGAAAAAAGCCAGTCCAAAAATGTTAATAATAATAATGACAATAATGGGATTCTCTATCATGTTTTACATTCTTAAAGCGAGTTACTCAGCCTAGATTTAGGTCGATAGTTAGAGCAAACCCAAACCCATTGCTTTTCTAGACTTCTCTATTTACTACATAACAATAAGCATTCCATGCAATCCAATACGATACACAGACCAAACACAAGCTTCAGGTGGACACAGAACTATGAAAAAACAATGTGATGCCTTCATGTCATCTCACCAGCAACAAAGCCAATCTTATACTATCACATTGTTTGTTTTCATCCAGGAAACTGTAGGCGTTTGGGACAAACACTCACTCCGAAAATCATGAGGATAATAATCTTAATACACTGCTTAACCAAAATCCTCCTTAAAAACAGAATGTTTTAATTCTGAAGCACCGGGTAACCCAGTTGTTTAACCAGCAAAATGTCTAGCTCACACCGCCAGATTTATCACACCAGACCGGAGATTTAAACCAAGAATGTTCCAGTTACAGCCGGCAACTTTAACCTGACTGATAAAAGTTAAATAGTTTGGATTGTAATAGAAGATTCTTCCACAGCTAGCTTGAATTGTCACTGATAGGGCTTTTGAATCCAGTAGCTCAAAAAGATGGGAGCGTTGTCAGGACGGCAGTCACGTGTGTATTGAGAAGCACGACAGGTTTGCCCCCAGAGTAGTGTAAGTAAAAGTGTCACTAGAGGAGGCTTAACTCTTACCAAAAGCACGTCTGGCTTCAGTTACATAAACACAGCAGCATTGTTTACAGAGCCAAATTCGTTTCACTCCAGCAGCCATTTTACCTCCTCACAGCTATCCAGGTTAAAACACCGTTGGGACAGGCTGGTTTCTAAGCTAGATCTCCTGCAGTGCAAGACACAAAACTAGAATTAGATCAGGGAAAATAAAGGTGTTCATAACACTGTTCACGTGCTAGTGTCATCTACTCCGTTGGTAACCCTACTGTGTAAGTTACTTTGCCATTAAACTACAACAAGTGTTCTGTATTGGGAGTTTCATAGGGTTGATTACCGTGACAACAATAATTCATGTTTACTTTATACACATGTACACTTGCTGTGTGTGGCTATACCGGGGCTATATATAACACATTAATACAAACTTTAATCAATAATTCATAACCTCTTCATTAATGTTGCATTGTCATTCATAGAAATCTTATAAAATATGAATACATCAATCATATGTAGTTTCAGAGGAAAAATCCTGTTTACATTACATTAACTTATTTAACAGAAGTATCTGGTGGAATTGATGTTGATAGTTGCTGGTGATACTGATGGCTTTACCTCGGCTAATACTTCTATGTGTGTTAATGCTAAGCCCAATAAGGGCATACAAGTATTCAGTTTAAGGAATCACATTAAAAAGTAAATCTACTATAAAATGTTCCGTCTCCAATTTTGTGATGTTTAATCTGTGGTAATGGGCTTGTTTCATAACAGCAACTCTCTATGGGATTCGAGCAGATGGTCAAGATCTTTTGATGTACATCTCGCCAAGACTTTCTGCTTACTGCTTGCCCAACAGTCAACATGACTGACTACCCTACCAACTACAGACCATGTTGTGACAATTTCAATGGCCCACTGACTGAACCCCAGACTATGTCAGAATGGTGTGACCAGAGTAAAGATCAAATACTCAGTAACACAGCTATGATAATATTCAATTAATTTAAAATAATTGATTAAAAGTACTTTAGATTGGCATGAGCCTAGCCTGGGAGAACCCTGACGGACTTCCGTCAAATTTAGATTTGCTCTGCAAGTCAGTCTGGCCAAAAGACCATTCAAGCCCATTTCCAATTTTTCCAAATCGAGGCACCAATCACAACTGTTGAGGCGGGCTTTATACGATGAAGATAGCGTAGCTATATACTGTCATCGGTTGAAGCAGACAACTACAACAATGGCTGCTGCAATGAAACATGCGATATCACTCATTCGAATCAGCTATCACGTCTGTTTTAAGCAATTTGAACGTTTCCTTTTTGTTAAAAACCGAGCAAATAATTACACTCGAAGCCTTCTTATCTAAAAAAAAGATGTTGTCGCGGTCTTGCCGACTCGATTCGCCAAAAGCGGCGTCTGTTGGTGACGCCCCTTTGGAAATGGGCTGTGAATGAACCTTGCCCAGACCCACGCTAAGTCAGAACTGAGAAGGGTCTGGTGTAAACCAGGCAAGCATGAGCCAGCACCGCAGTGTTAAATTGTGTGTACATTTCAATTGAAGCTTGTGAATGCCTCTGGATGTTTTTACAAACGCAGCCAAATGCTAATTTTTTACCAAATATTGGCATCAGGTCTGTTCTGATTGGTCAACAAAATAATTAGTGCTAAAGGATTTGGCCTGGCTATGTACATTGGCTCATGTATTAATATTCAAATACAACAATGCATAATCTATGTATGCCTATTATTGTATGATGTGAATTGTTTTGTATTGTAATTAGAAGTGGCTTAAGTTATGTGGATCAACTAGAGTCATTACATAAAATCTCACATTCAGACAAAAGCTAATGATGTTACTGAACATTTTATTGTTACATTAACAGATTTTATTACATAAGAGATTAAACTAATGACCAGTTTTCTGATATTGAAGGTTTGTATTACTTTTTGCAAAGCAGTTATATAAACCAGTGTTCCAGAGATCCCCAGAAAAGTTGTGTCCTCAGGACATTGAGGGAAAGGTTGTTCTTCCAGTGAAAGCTCCACTGTGGTGTTTATAAACTGCAGTGGTCCTCAAACCCTTCCAGCATACACTAGGCCCTCCATGGAAGGGTTTGAGGACCACTGATATACTGTATGATGTATTTATGGGTATTTGCCTCAAAGATAATTCCATCATCTTTCAAATAATATAGGGTGAAAAGGGCACTTACATCTTTTTCATTTATTTCCACCTTAATACAATGCCTTCTTGTCCATAGTTCAGGTAGACATGTTATTGTAGAATATGATAGCTTATTGACAGTAAATATGCACCACCATAGTGAATGTTTTTGCACTGCAACAGCTTATTAGCTGTGGGGTAATTTTGTATTATTGCAGGGTAGAACAGCTTATTGACTGTGGAACTATACATCCCAATGGCAGGCTGTAACATATACACTGTAACATAAACCTGACTGAATGACTGGCATCTGGTGTAGTCTATTTCCGACCATACAAATACAAACAAATATAGGCATATTTCTGCAGCACTTTAGGAGCAGTTGCCACTTCTCTGTTGTAAATGAATACCACGCTACAGCTTCCACATCAGTGCGTTACACTAGTGTCCGTCTGGGGTTCACACTAATTCAGACACACAGCACTGGTCCAATGTGTAATGTCCATTTTACATTAGAGGACCTACAGTGCCGTACCGCACATATTACGGTACAGATCGTTTTCCCATGCATACCCAGCCTGTTGGACAGCAGACCGTACCAGTCTATATCAGAGGAAAAAAAATACATAATACCTTCATATACTGTCATTGCCTAACACTCATCCAGGACGAAGCAGACCAATGGGTGTGGTTACAAATAGAGAAATTCAACCAGCCCTAAATCACAGTAAATACGTTCTGAGGGAACTATTTTGTAAATCCGAAATATGTCAAATATGAACGTATGAGAGGGTCAATTACGTTTGTAGGGAACTAAATTGAACACTCGAACAACGTTCAATAAGAAACATATGAAGATCATGACGTAGCATGTAAATGGCATAGTTTTTGCTAGGGCGGAGGTCGGGGATGGTGGACGGGATGGTGGACGGGCGTATAAATCCGCGGCTTGCATGCCAGTGTTCGCGAGTTCAAATCCAGACCGGCACTTTGTGTGGGTTTTGTTCTACAATTGCGTGCGTCATGCAGACACGCGATTGTCGGTTTTTGTAATGTTAACCCTAACCTTAATTCTAACCTTAACCACAGAAACGTCATATCTAACCTTAACCGTTAGTAACGTCATGCCTAACCTTAACCGTTAGTATCCTCCTACCTAACCTTAACTGTGAATGTTGCAATATAATTTCGAACGCTATGGAATGTATGGAATGTTCTCGCATAAATCCGCTAAACGAAATGTACCGGAGCAACGTAATTGAAGTACAAATATAGCCTAATAACAAAACGTTCAGTTGAAACGTAAAAACACCCTAAATAGTTTCCTGAGAACGTAATTTGGGATAAATTCTGAGATTTACGGTTGAATTCAACAGCCAATGTTTGTTGGTTTCTTTACTTTTTTGTTTGAATTGATGCATTTCCTTGAGGATTCTTAATAAAATGTCCCTTTAATGCACTTATACCATCATTACATAAAATATTAATGGTACAATGATTTTAATCATTTTATTTTTTACTTTCCCATTTCAACAGAAATTGCAGCAATCACATGTCGTTCTTTGATAACTATCATTCATTTTTTGCGGTGCTTTTGTGTGTAACAACACACTACATAATGTAGGGAAACATCTTATATGAATCACATTTTTCATATTTTTTTCATATCAAGAAATAGATTTTATAGCTTTATAGGTCTCTTAAAGAGGAAGTAGCCTTCTCATGTGTGAAATTCTACACCCCTATTAAACTGAAATACTTCTTTATGCAAACAGTTGTTTGAATCAGACTTGCAAGTTGCCTGATATTGTTGCGTTTAATTTATGTTTTCTGTCAATTTTTGAGACACAATTGTTTTCCTCTCTATACGCATTGTATAGTAGCGCAAAATCTCTCTCCCGTTGTCATTCACAAAAGCTTTAAATGCGCAAACCATTCTCCGATTGTGGAAACAACCCTGACTGTCCTCGACCAGTCCGTTTTGGCACAGAGCAGTACAGTGCACTTTAGATGTGGTCAATGGTAAAGGGGTATACGAGACTGTTCAGTCACATTACCTCAAGGTGAGTGGTAACTGACATCTCTAGTTCTGCATCACTAATCTCTCAGCAGCCTGGCTCCTCCCACTTCCTCCTCACTCATCAACTCACTGTTCACCATGAATATGCTAGTGAGGTTCCGTTAATAAGTGTAACACACCAAGCCCATTATCAGACCCTGGCTGTCCTGCTGGCCCGGCCATGCTCTCCCATGAATTATTCCTGAGTGAGA
Source organism: Umbra pygmaea (assembly GCA_016801145.1). NCBI lineage: Eukaryota > Metazoa > Chordata > Actinopteri > Esociformes > Umbridae > Umbra > Umbra pygmaea. The sequence continues at coordinate 54,653 of JACXGM010000087.1, forward strand.
AGGCCAGCTGGTGGGGTGGGTAGCAAGGCTTGGAGGCACCAGCAGCCCCCTGTCCTCCAGGGTAGATTGTTTGAGTGATGGACACCTGATGCTGCCAGCGGGGGGCTGGTTACAGCCCTACAGAGGCATCTATCTGGCACCTGGATCCTCTGACAATGGCTGGCAAACAATGAAATATATATGAATAGCTAGAACATTCCACTAGCTAAGCTCTGTTGTCCTACAAGTGTTCAGATAGGAGCTCCTAATACAGACTCTACTGTACATAGCACCCATGAGTTTGATCCTGTGAACCAACCAGTGATCCAGTACGGTGTCAGGAGCCTATACCTACACCACAGAGACACAGGGGCCTCTACCTACATCACAGACACAGAGGGAGCCTATACCTACATCACAGAGACACAGGGGCCTCTACCTACATCACAGACACAAAGGGAGCCTATACCTACATCACAGAGACACAGGGAGTCTATACCTACACTACAGAGACACAGGGGCCTCTACCTACATCACAGACACAGAGGGAGCCTATACCTACATCACAGAGACACAGGGGCCTCTACCTACATCACAGACACAGAGGGAGTCTATACCTACACCACAGAGACACAGGGGCCTCTACCTACATCACAGAGACACAAGGAGTCTATACCTACATCACAGACACAGAGGGAGCCTATACCTTCATCACAGAGACACAGGGGCCTCTACATACATCACAGACACACAGGGGGCATCTAACTACACCACAGAGACACAGGGGGCCTCTACCTACACCACAGAGACACAGGGGCCTCTACCTACAGTACATCACAGACACACAGGGGGCATCTAACTACACCACACACAACAATGGGGGCTTCTACCTACATCACAGACACACAGGGGCCTCTACCTACAAAATAGACAATGAGATTGGCAACTGTACACAACGATTATGTTCACCAACTATACTTCTGTAATTTAATTTACAGGTGCCCTGATCTGGACACAAGAAGTTGCTGGAGAGCAACGTGGCAAGGCAGATGATTAGGCTTATCTAACCCAAATCCAGGGCAGCACAATGCTAATTTGCACTGCCTCATTCTGGAGGTCCGGGGAAAGCCAGAGAACCCATAGTAAGGCATGAACCACTGACTATCATGACGTAGACTGTCCTGCAATTCAGATTCCTACAGCTCTCACAGCATCTCTAATGGAGCATATCTTCCTCAGTCACTTCTGTACGGGAACTGAGATAAAAGGAAGTTCACAATCAGAACGACTCATTAGGTTAATGTTCTTCTGCCATTCAGGCAGCATTTCATTGTGCTCTTTGTTACCACCTGCTGCTGGTATTTGCATGAGACTGCGACAAGGGTGAGTGATGAAACAGTATAGTGTGCTGAGTCATGGCGACGATAGGCCTACTGTAGTGCAAACATCCCATTCATATAACAGAAATACCCTGCAGACAGCTGCCAATACCAGAAAGCATTCTTGCAATGGCCAAACAACACCCACACGGTCTTTCGGTACGCTCTGTCCACCGGCGGCACCTTTAAAATTCCCTCTCTGCCTCTAGCCTTTCTTTCTATTTGTGTCTGCTCCATTTCATCCATGCTGCTTCTGGACAGACACACCCAACTGTGAACCACTGGCGCTTAGCAAACAACAGGATTACTAACTATTGAAATGAGACACCAAAAACCATCATGTGGAAGGAATTTCATCTTGTAAATCTGGGTGGGAAACTGTAAATAGTAAATTCCATTTTAGACTTTCACACTACACAGTGCTTTGCAACCATTCAGTATCTGTTTATAATACTGTTTTCACACCACTGACAACTGGTTGACCTGCAGTTCTGGTGCTTGGTAACGTCTTGTTCCCACATTTTACAGAACCCAGGGCAGGCCGGGGCATTCCTGTGACCGCCTACGGTTCTCCCCCAGCCTCCAAAGCCACAGCAACCAACCTTGGAGAATGTAACAAACAAGCCACACACAAGGCTGGGCAGCTCACAGAAACAAGACATCCAGGCGGTTCTCTGAAGAGACTGGAGAGTGGAGAATATGGAGAAAATACGAGCTGTTACACTCTGTGTTGCCTCAGAGCAGGTGTTTTGTCTTCTGATCTGACATGGCATGCAGAGAGAGTGGGAGACAGACAGAACGCCACAAAACGGAGCCTGCCCATAACAGAGCCTGCCCAGGGTCATACACCTGCAGAGCAGATGTTACCAGCAGAACTCACTGACTACATTCCTTCTTTCACTATCGCTCTCCTGCACTGCTTTCCAAAAATATTGTTCTCCTCTACTCCTATCTTTCAATCTCCACACCTATGAATATTTGATTTCCCCTGCCTGTAAGGACAGCCAAGATGCCACCATCCAATATAGCATGCAAAGACACAGCAGGAGTGTGGGTGCTACGGCCACATCACTAATACACTGGCTCTATATCTTCCTCCCAGTCTGGGACACACTGATAAATCCTCAGGCACACACACACACACAAGATAAAACACCAGATAACCACAACACAACACAACATGCTCAACATAACACACAACAACACGCAGTCTCCTTGGGTAATACACAGCAGCTGGAGTATCCGTTGTATGCGTGCTGGACAAACACGAGGGAGCCTGTCCAACTCTGGTAAAAACAGCAGCACAGCCAGTGGGCTTTATACCAGCCAAGCCAACCAGGAATAACTCCTCTGAGACACGACCTAAAGCATTCTTGCATTACTACATAGGAGCCTAGTTTCAATATAGGGTCGTGTTTGTGTTTGTGCATGTGTGCGGGTAAGTGTGATGGGAGGCTGACTTTTTAATGTTAGCCAGAAGAGATCTTCCCATAGGGCTTTTCAGGGCACTCTGCAACCAATACGGAGAGATAAAAATCCTTTCTTGCGTATTTCTCTTCTCCATCTTAGTATCTTTTTCTTTTTATATCCTCTCAGCCTTTCTTTCAATCAGAATTTGCCTATTAAGTCCAAGCTTGTAAAGTAGTGTGATGAAATACAAATTCATCAGGTTAGAATATTTTCAATCACCTTTTTTTCAGTAATCTTTGTTTCTCAGACAACTTATCATCTCATTGTTTAGGCATTCTCTTGTTGCCGTGCGCACCTGGAGGCAGAGTAGCCGGCTACAGTAGTTGAGAATGTTGAGGATGGAGGGGCATCACTAGGCTGACGGACACCATAGGTGTTTTGTGTTGGGGTTCTGGGTGAGAGTGGAGATAAGATTGCGCTGGATCCCATCTGCTAGACAATGACATTAGCCAGCCTCTCAATGGCCACTCTGTGAGATGAGCTCATGCTAAAAGCCCATCAATCACAGGAGGGTTTCTGTGAGAGAGCACTGCGACATTAAGAGAGAGGGGAGGTTGGAGGATCTGTAAAGGACCTTAAACGGCTCCAGCACACATTGCGTCCATCATGACAGCAGCGTGTCAACTGGCCGACGCACCGTCGCACTGTCATACAGGAGCCTCTGGGGATGTTTGGTAAGAGTCAATCACTTGACAGCCAAACGTCCAGTTTTCAGTGCTAATACTAGCCTGTTGTTCTGGTCAGGGCAGTTAGCAATGAACAGTCATAGCTTAGTATCAGCATTATAGTACCCAGTCTGTATCCAAGGACAGACTCTACCCCCATGTGCACCAGCTGCGGTCGGTGGATCCTAATTGGGGAGGACGGGCTCGTATTACGCTCGGGACCGGAGTGAATGGAATAGTGCGCAACGCACAAAACCCAGTGTGCAGAACAAAAAAACACTGGGTTTTGTGCGTTGCGCACCATTCCATTCACTCCGGTCCCGAGCGTAACACGAGCCCGTCCTCCCCAATTAAGATCCACCGACCGCGGCTGATGTGCACTCTCAACATCTGACATCATTGCATTTAGTCCAAAGATGTAATTGTTCATACATTTTATGTGTACTTTAGTGTATGACACGCCAAAATGTGAACAGCTCTTTTCCACCATTTATTTTGTCCCATAAGAGATTTACGTATAAATCCACTCCAAATAAGATCTGTGCTTCTTTTAGACAGTCAACATCTCTGCGTTTATGATAACTGTTTAAATCTCTTGAAAACAAAGTGATTTTTGCTCAACATTTTTTCCATTAGAATTATTTGGGCCAAATCATATGCAAAGATATTGATAAGAATTACCTTGCCATAGACATATTTACAAAGTCATCAAATGTTGAGATTGACGATATAAGGAGCACACTTTAATTGGAGTGAATTTAGAAATCCTCCCATGGCAGAAATGAATAGTGGAATAAAGGTTTTGCTGCTAGGTGTTATGGGGATTATGACGCAACACTACTTCTATCTATGGTCTATAAATGTGAAAGGAACTGGTAAGCCTTTTAGGTTGACTGAAAAATGGAAGTCTAGAGCAACACACATGAAGGAAGACCATTACTCTACTGATTTGCTACTTATGCTCTCGCTTGAAGACAAATTAGATAAGTGACAAGTTTTTGAGCGAAAAAGCCACACTGAAAAATTGCATTCCTTTCATGGAAAAGATGAAGCTGTAATCACGTAGAGCCAGACCCGGCAAGGGTACGTCTGTCACAGTGATAAGCTCTCTCTGGAAATGTGCATTTCTGTTCACCTCAAAACATGGTGTTGTTAAATAGATCCTGGGAGAAAGCCAAGTTAAGAGAACTGGAGCAATGTTAGAGAGAGCAGGGATAGCGATATATGGCCGAGAGGCATGGAGGGAGTTAGTGAGATAGGAGCTAATCTTTCTTCTTATTCTCCTGTAAATTGAAACATAGTATGCAATAATATTTCCAGGCATAACTCATGAAGATTTGATAGTCTAATATTCCACTAAGAGGAAGAGAAACACTAACACATGCAGAAGTACTGCAGAGGGAAATGCAGTTTCTGAAATGAAATGGCACTTTAAAAACAATGTATTTCCTGATACCATAACATTAGTAAGAGGAACGAGGGCCACACAATTAGCCTGTTGATGATACCATGCCAGGTGTTAAGCTGTTCTGAACACTAAAGAGCATCCCTATGGGACGGGAAAGTAGATCTGTTGTCTGTCTTTGGCAGCAGAAACATCTTATTAAATTTCCTTTCTCTTTGCACAAACATAGATTCTGCAGAGTTGAGGATTTGTTGTAAACCTTCCTCCTTCGTATGTATGCCAAGCCTTGCTGCTTCTTTTTACACTAACCATCCAGCATGGGTCATCTTGGTTGAGGGCACAGCCATTTCTCTGTCTACCTCAGTTAGCTCTGCAGGCACCTCCTTGAGTTTCTAGTGAGATCACCATAGGAACATCCTGCTGAAAAATCCTAACCTCCCTGGGCAATGCTGGCCAAGTTGTATCATGGTGTATGCTCAACCTATACTGAGGTGTATGCTTAACCTAGACTGTGGTGTAAGCTCAACCTATACTGTGGTGTAAACTCAACCTATACTGTGGTGTAAGCTCAACCTATACTCTGGTGTAAGCTCAACCTAGACTGAGGTGTAAGCTTAACCTAGACTGAGGTGTAAGCTTAACCTAGACTGTGGTGTAAGCTCAACCTATACTGTGGTGTAAGCTCAACCTATACTGTGGTGTAAGCTCAACCTATACTCTGGTGTAAGCTCAACCTAGACTGAGGTGTAAGCTTAACCTAGACTGAGGTGTAAGCTTAACCTAGACTGAGGTGTAAGCTTAACCTAGACTGAGGTGTAAGCTTAACCTAGACTGTGCTATAAGCTTAACCTAGATTGTGCTGTAAGCTCCACCCAGACTGTGGTGTAAGCACAACCTAGAGTGTGGTCTAAGCACAACCCAGACTGTGGTGTAAGCACGATCTAGACTGTGGTGTAAGCACAATCTAGACTGTGGTGTAAGCACAATCTAGACTGTGGTGTAAGCACGATCTAGACTGTGGTGTAAGCACGATCTAGACTGTGGTGTAAGTAGGGTTGGGCATCGAAAACCGGTTCCAACTTAGAATCGTTTAAAAAATGTTGATTCCATCGGAATCGTTTGGAAAATTTGGTTTTGATTCCGACGATCGATTCCAAAACGCGCAACTTTTGCTTTCCGTAGTGGCCAGCCAGCCACCGTACTGCCAGGGCAGCCAAGCTGTTGTTGTGTTATCTGCCAACAAGCACACAAAAGCGCCAATCAAAGGTGTGGCTTCATTTTACCTAAAAACAATCCCCATATTTCTTGCATTGGATGATGCACTACAAATACGATTAAACATTTGCCGAATCGATAAAATTGGGGTAAATAACAACGTTACACAGATTTTTTCTCTTGTAGATAGATTTAACATTACGCAAATTGCTAACACAAGTAACGTTAGCAAACCTACTGCTGCTAGCATTCAACTGCAGCGTGAAACTCCGTTCACGTTAGCAGTCAATGGAAAAATTACAGCGAAGAATGTGGAGGAGTGCCACAAACGTTACAGCTTATGTGGTGAAAAAGCTGCACCACTTTGCGTGTCCAGGTCTCCTCTGCACCTATTGAACGGGTGTTCTGAACAGCCGGAGACACTGTGTGCTGAACGTTCGCGCATAATGCCAACAAGGCAACGTGACCCGTTTCAATCCCAGTTATTAAAGAATCGGAATCGAGAATCGATAAGAACCGGAATCGAAAGAATTGGAATTGGAATCAGAATTGTTAAAAACGGTGTGTGTAAGCATGATCTAGACTGTGGTGTAAGCACAGCCTAGACTGTGGTGTAAGCTCAACCTAGACTGTGGTGTAAGCTCAACCTAGAATGTGGTGTAAGCTCAACCTAGAATGTGGTGTAACCTCAGCCTAGACTGTGGTGTAAGCTCAACCTAGACTTTGGTGTAAGCTCAACCTAGACTTTGGTGTAAGCTCAACCTAGACTTTGGTGTAAGCTCAACCTAGAATGTGGTGTAAGCTCAACCTAGAATGTGGTGTAAGCTCAACCTACACTGTGATGTAAGCTCAACCTCAACTGTGATGTAAGCTCAACCTAGACTGTGGTGTAAGCTCAACCTATAATTTGGTGTTCAGATTGTTACGAAATTCCACTTTACAACAGTACAAGTCTTCCCAGAGGACGATTGAAGGAATAGCATCGCCCCCGCTGAGTGAACAAACAGAGCTATAAGATGTTGATTGCTTTTGCCTCCAGAGCCATTCAGATTAATGACCAGAGCTGTCTCCAAAGCCAGTGAGATGTTTTAGCTAATGAGTAATCAGCAGGTGTGCTGGATCTCCCATAGCAGATGAGGATGCAGGCCTCCTGTTTATATGAAGAAATATAGAGAAAACAAATATCATGGCGCAAGCTCTGGCCTCAATGTTCAACAGTGACATTCTCCACATGATATGCTTTAAATTCTGTAAATGAAGAGGTAGCAAACATTGAGAAGCATTTAACCAAAAGCAAATAACTGAAATTCTTCTTCCAATGTCTCTATGTATTTATGTTTCGATGCCTCTCTATATTCATGAGCCTCTACCTCTCTGTTTCTCTACATGACCACAGGGGCGACTAGAGTCTCATTAGCAGCAGGCCTAGTTCTCCTTCTCTACTCTGAAGGCAAAGCGCACTTTGATCTGCTTGATTCCCCCCGAATCCAGAAAACCCCCACACCTCTCTGCACCTCAAAATTTGTATTATGGCTTTTACTGAAATCTACACTTCCAGCCTCTGTTACTCTACACAAGTACTTCATCCAGTGTTAATGTGCCCGAGTCCATCCCACCTGTAGTGACTTCCTCTCAGGCCCCAACAGCGTGCCCTCCTCCCCAGCCACGACACACTGAGCAGCGTCTGGTGCTAAAGAAGCAGTAGCAACTCTCCCAGAGTGACATGTAGCTGCAAAACAGAGGTCTATTCTGAGTTACACACTGAACCTTTGAGGCCTCGGTATACTCGCCGTTGCCGACCTGTTGCGCGACAATGTGACGTCATGGGAGCGCTGTAACTATTTATACTTGTGTTTGGTGATCACGACACTAGTTGCAGTCTTGGGGGAGGTTGAACTGCAGGGCACCTCTGCTCGCTTCTCTCTGTATACAGCTAGGCTCATATAGGTGGTTAACTACAATATCCATCTATCCCTGCTACTCTGGAAAACATTGGGAGCCTGGCCGATAATTATGTAAAGCGCTAATTGAGTCATGGGTTTCCCTTCCTGTAGCAATCACAATGCAGCTGGGTCAGGCTAATGAACGGAATTTAATTTAAGCTCTTTTTTGTTACAAAATAAAACAGCTAATTACGAAACATGATTGTCGTCAAGGGGTGAACAATTGCAGCCATTGAGTCAACTCCATCCAGATTAACATTTCTACATGAGTGAAGCAAGTAAGCAAAGTTCAGGAAGATTTGGGAAATGGTTCAGGAAAGCTGAACTGCAGAACTGGCTTCAATCGAACTCACTGAGAGAGAGAGACTGAGAGACAGAAAGAGGAGTGGTCAAGATAGAAAGATGTAACACACAAACTTTCTCCAGCACTGCTTTACAAACACAGATTACAGTAAACCAAATTACCACTTAAAGCAAAAGTTCTTATTTGGAACAAATTATTTGGAAGGAAGAGATAAAAACACAACACAAACTAGACTGCTATCTGGCCCTAAACAGAGATTATGAAATGGCTGAATATCTTTCTATTGAATATCTCTCTTGCCATTGTGACTGTTAATTGTTGTTAAATTCGATAAAAATGTAAATTGTGATTTTGCAGTGAAACGCTTTGGCAACATTGTTTAACTTACATATGAATGCCAATAAAGCATATTGCATTGAAAAACTTAATTGAAATTGAAGAGAGAGGTTCGGAAGAGAAGGGGGGGTCTAACGTAGTGTGTGTGGCTCTGTATGTGAGAGAAGAGTATCCAGTCACAGCTCTATACTTACTCTCAGCACAGCTCTACATCTCCTCTCAGCCCAGCTCTACATCTCCTCTCAGCACAGCTCTACATCTTTTCAGAACGACTCTGTCACTCGCGACATCCGAAAAAAAAATCTTCACTAACACACGGTCAACTCCATTCCTTCATCTGAGAGAATCAAAACAGCAGGCAATGGGAACCATCCACAGAGATAGTCACAGTATACTGGCACAGTATTCAAGCCACCATGTAAATTAACGCCTATAAGGCAAAAAATATTCCTGCCAGCAACTGGTAGTTTACCAATTATCAGCAATAGGACTATTTTTTATAGTATATATAGTTTATTGATGGTACTCTGTTTGCCATCACAATAAATCAAATGATTAGTAATGAATGTAATGTATGTGTTATGTGAATATGCCATTACAGAGTCAAATTCAGAGCATAGGTGAAAAATCATCCCGTTAACTAGCCCTTTCGTTTACTTCAGCAGATGGTAAAGGTATTGCCTAATTCTAACAAGATTATTAGTCATCAATTTATGGGGAATTCATAATGATATCACATCGGATAGTAGGCTTTAGTACTAAATGGTGGACTATAGTAAAATAAAAAAGTGCTTATAGCTGCTAATTGTATTTGTTGTTTGTTGATTTCCAAGTATAAAACTTGTTGAAATGTTTTCAGTGTCTGTGTGTATCAGTTTTTTTACATTTCCATCTCGGTTTAACAAAACTGTGATAATATTGATAATCGTGATAACTTTGGTCACTATATTCGTGATAAGAAATGTTCATACCGTCCCATCCCAACTCACAGCACAGCTCTACATCTCCTCTCAGCATAGCTCCACATCTCTCAGCCCAGCTCTACATCTCCTCTCAGCACAGCTCTACATCTTCTCTCAGCACAGCT
>JACXGM010000087.1:64535-74826 GCA_016801145.1 Umbra pygmaea
CTCAGCAAGCACAGCTCTACATCTCCACTCAGCAAGCACAGCTCTACATCTCCACTCAGCAAGCACAGCTCTACATCTCCACTCAGCAAGCACAGCTCTACATCTCCACTCAGCAAGCACAGCTCTACATCTCCACTCAGCAAGCACAGCTCTACATCTCCTCTCAGCACAGCACTGCCTCTGCATTCCTGAGGGTTGGCTCTATGCCACACTACCCTAGCCATTGAGGCAGCCCAGACTGGCAACAATGAGCCAAGCCCTAGATGCTCATCCCTTCACAATACAAACAACAACATCATCACCATCACCACACTGACTCCAAAACTTCCATTATCAGTCAAAGAAAACAGCTGTACACAGCCTCACAATAGAGCCTCTATCAATAACAGGACAAGACTGGACACAGTCGAAGTCAGGAACACACTACGGACACATTTTTACATTTTAGCAAGCTCAACATAAAAGCTAATTTCTGTGATTGACCAAGGATTTCAAAATTGAAGTGTCATGCTGAAACCATCCATTAACAGTCACAATGACAAACCTCTCAGACAATGACAAGCCCACTTCTTCACAGTCAACAAGCATTAGAGCAAGAGCCCAGGGATTCTGCAATAAGGTCAACATTAACCAGTAATGTACGCAAACTTATAAATAACTCTCCTCTTCTACCCCTCCCTTCTCTCCCTTCCTCCTTGTCTCAGCCCTCCTGCAGTCTTACCTCTCTTCTGGATGATGATCCTAAGCAGTGGATTGGCTGAGGAAAGGGCCTTGTGGAAATTGTCATCGTTGTTGATTGGCAGCAGGTCACCGTGGATGTCAGCATATCCCAGCAGCACCTCCACACCAGGGATACGGTGAACCACCTGCAGGAGCTGGTAGAACTCCTGAAAGCCACCGGAGTCGCTTTTCTTCAGAGCGAAGCGTCTGTACTCTGCCTCAAACTGAAGGACAGAAGTTGAAGAACATGGATCATGAAAACGTAACAGCATACTCATAAAGAATGGGGCAAAATATCAACAATATATGGTAAAAACTGACTTTTAGATAATCAGTGCTAACCCAACAAATCACAATTAATGTAGACTTCACGATACATGCATTCTACTGAACTTCATATGAACACAGTTCAGTAAGTTCAGTATCAATAAGGGTCATTTCTAAAATGTCTGGCCTGTTGTGAAAGACTTCCAAGATTTTGCTGCCTTTATGGCATCCATGTCTTTGACAAATTAGGGGCCCAACATTATTATATAAGAATTTGGTGGTTTTCATATTTAACAAAATCTTCCTGATTCCAATTATTTTCTAGTATGGCATAAAATATTTTCCCTACATTTGGTGTCAGAATATCTGGAGGTTGATGGCACTGAATGGTGTGGTGAGGTCAATAAGAGATATGTATAGTTCTTTGTTTTGTTCCCAGCTTTTTCCTGCAATTGTTTGCCCACAAACGTTGGATTCTGATAGGATATTTTCAATTAGACTCCGGTCACATGAGGGTCTCACAACAACTTTTGTCTGGCCAGAGCTGTAGAAGACAGTCTGAGATCTGTTTTATTGAATACTGCTGTTCCAGGCCTCCATCACAGATTACAATTTGAGAATTTTCCCCCTGGCAAACAGGCAAAAGGGATGCACTTCAGCTCCTGCTTTCTGGACTGGTTGCATTGCAATAAAAGCATCATAATGACAGGCCCACTACATAGCCAGTCCTAACGGTGCAGCACAGATAATGTGCTCCCTCAGATAGGCTTAGACAAGAACAACACACAGCTGTGCTCGTCTGTGTGGATCTGCCGGCCCTGCAGTCAGTGAATGTATCTCAGAGGTGCTTATCACATGGAAACACACAGCAGGTTTTGTCACTCTGCTCACATGACATCCAATCCTATCAATGTCTGGGGCCACACATTTCCTGAATCACAGACAAAGAGAAACAGACAGACACCAGACGGGCAGGTTATAGAATGGGAAAGGAGTGAAGGGAAAACACACAGGCAGTCCGGGAGCAAAAGAAAGGAGAGACAGTGCTTGGAGATATGGATGTGGGACAGTGGAGTATGGATAATCACAAGTTTTCTATTGGTTGTTAGTGACTGTGGGTCTTCAGAGTAAACTAGTAGCCCGGAGCCTACTCTTTTTTATCTCTCAGAAAATGTACTTCACCTGAGCAAGAATTTAAAATGGATGACAACTGACAAATATATGTTTTGAGCATGAAATTCCTTCACAAGGTGAACATTTGAACTGTAAAGAAAGACTCCAATTTTACTACTAACATCAGAGATATGGCTAAATTGTTGCCTCTGTTTGTGCTTTATCTCCCCTTTTATGATGAAGTCTACAGAGGTGATAGAAATGTAAAGGAATGAAATCTGAAGAACAAGTGAAAATTTCCTTTCTTTTCTACTGCTAATATTTTACATTGCTCCTTTCCCATTCTAGAAATTCTAGCTGAGGCACTACCTTCAATGACCAACGCAAGTTGCTAATACATATTCAGGAATTCAGGGTGGGAACATTTAGGTGCTAATACATGTGTGGCAGACAAATAACAGCACGTAAAAAAAGACATTATACACATAGCTAGTGAGTTGTTTGGATAACTCAGGAGAGCATGATTTAAGATGCTATGCTACTGCAGAGGCACATATTTGAGATACAAACTGAATTACTTCAGAATCCACTGTCAACAACTTGTTATCATAGTTGAAAAGAGCCAGAGGGACGATGAAGCATTTGCCAAGTAGAGAGAATAACCAATTTAATCAATGTTATGACGTTAAAAAGTCTGAAATAGACATTCAAATCGTTGAATAACTCTTGTACAGTGTATTTTTTTTTAATTCAAACAAACAAAATAGCATTTCAATACCCTTTACATTTTGAGGGGGTAGCTTGTTCTTTAAAGGAGTTCATTGAATGTACCCCTTCATCATTTTCCTTCAAGAATTTAAAAAGGGATTTCCAACAGTTAATACAGTTGTATTTAAAATGATTCAACCCACATTGGAACTCAGGTTTCTTGTCAAAATTGACAGACTCAGCTGTTTGCAATGAACAAATCAAACAAAAGCAATTGAAATAGCTCAACACAATGAATTCTTCAAGTGGTTTCTACACACTCAAATGCAAATGATAATGACTTCTCCAGACTTAAAATGATTCAACCCCTTAATGGCAAGCATCTTTAGTACTTAGTTGAGAACCGTTTAGCTGTTATGACCTGCTGCAAACAAGATGCATAGCCAGACACCAGCCTCTGGCAGCCTTCCTGAGGAATCTAGCCCATTCTTCATGAGCAATGGCCTCCAGTTCAATAATATTCTTGGGTTTGTGTGCTGCAACCGCCTTCTTCAAATCCCACCAGAGATTTTATCTGGGGTGCAAGCCATGTGACTGTGATGGCCACTGTAGTATTATCCAGGACTTTTTCTAAAGCCAAGCCTTGATGGACTTTGAGGTACAGTATGATTGGGATCATTGTCCTGTTGGAAGGTCCAACCATGCCCAAGCTTCAGCTTCCTCACCGACGGTATGACGTTATGGATGTTCCATTGTCTGTCACATTCACCCCAATATCATAATAACAAGACTAGCAACACCCAGTGGAATCTCTACTGCTTCCTTAACATATCATATTCATAACCAATACAGAAAGATAGCTATGAGTCCATTCTAAAATCCATGAAATATGATCAACTGAGAAAAGTATGATAATAAATGTATTAATATGAATAAATAATTACAGTAAAATTGACAAAATGCATGCACTTTTCAAGACACACTGGTAAAATTAAGTCTAAAAGGGAAAATCTGAAGAATAAAACCAACATGGTATTATTTTAAAATAATTTCGATCCTCAGGTTGCCCTGCAGGTGAATTAGCAATATAAAATCATCCACAACCCTGAAAACAAATGAACAAGAAAAGGGATACCACTATTTCCTATCAGCTCTACTGAAAATAGGTTATTTCGCTAAAACTTTTACAATTTTGGAAGACAATTTCAATTCAAGACACATTTGCAAAATCTGTTATGAAGTGGAGGCTATATGATTTTAGCTTATGTTAAAAGACACCTTGACAGACGGTTTTCAGGTGGTACATTAATAATAATGATGATAAACAAAACACCCCGCTTAAGCAGATAATGACTATATTTATTGTAAAAAAATAAATAAATAAACTGTTTGGCTAGCCTAATAAATTATTCTGAATTGGTGTATATATTCATCGTGTCGGTACCGTACCATTCATGCATAATTTAAACGCCAGGCCGGGTAGAATAGGCTACAACTGCGTTCCATTCCGCACCGCACCACAGCAGCGACCTACAACGCATCACACAAATTACTACGATCAACCAATGTTCGAAAAGTGCGCTTTCAGACCCGAGACCAGATGCGAGCTGTCATAACCTCTGAGGCTACAAAATATAAATAGATGAGACGGATTCCAAACGTGAACCGAGAACGTCGTAGCAGCAATAATAACAGAGGACACAACGAAAATCAGTATTTCCCGCTCGGGTGTGATTAGTTAAGTAGAAGACTCAAACGTAGAGCGCGGCTCTGACAGATAGCGGATTAAGTCCTATAGCCTACGGCTCGATTTCGTTCGCCTTAAGTACTGCGGCTGCCTGCTAGCCTACCCCACCAGCAAATAAAAAAATTGCCATGTGATTATTCAAGGAAAACGCAAATAAAAGAAATAACCAGGTGATATTCACGGTAACCACATATTCCATTTAAATCAATTAACCATCCACTTACTTTGCTCTTCACCTCGACCACATTGTCCGTGTTTTTCAACTGGGTCCTCTGATACCTTGACATGTTTGCGCGTTGAGTCCCACCAGACATGACAATCCACAGGCTTTCCACGAAACAGATTTTTGCAGTCAGTCACTCAGAGTAAGCACATTTGCTTGCTGCACCCGAGCACTGCTGAGGCACAGGTAGCTTACAGTCCGAGAATAGTCCTGATTCTTTAGTAGACTGGAATCAGATCTGTATGGGGAAATGTTCTCGTCGCGATGGGCAGAGCTACCGCCTCAATAACAATGACGTAAGCTAGACACACCGCTTGAAGGCGGAGATGATGTCCTGCGTGGTGTCAGCTGAAATGTTTCAGTCGGGTGTTGCCCTGGAGACGAGGAGGTATAGATCAGGTGCGACAAGGTTCACTGACTCACATTCCTCTGACTACTGGCAAAGGTAATTTAACAAAATAGGAACAATATACGAAGTGACTCAGAATGATACGAGCTTTTTAGTGAAGGGGCGTGTGGAAATGTAGTGACATACTTTACACACTTTTTAAACCCTAGTTTTCTTGTAGATTTGTTTTGTCAGCAATAACCCATGACCTCCACTTTTACAGTCTCAAATTCAATTCGTAGCTGTAGCTCCTTTCTTCACTCAATACGATTTAGTAGTACAGGTACAGTGTAGAACGAATCAGTACCAGTCCATGTGTGTCTCGTTCTAAAGAACAGGGTTTTGGTAAATATGGCCCTTACAAGTCTACACTCTTGAATATTAAAAAATAAAGAAGTTGTTTTCTGTTGTCCCCATTGCAGAACCTTTTTTATGGTTCCCAGAAGAACAATGTTTTGTTCAAGTCAGAAACCTTTCTGACTTCGTTTGGGTAAAATAAAAAAAAGTGTTCTACTCCATAAACAAAATTTCTCCTGAATTCCAAATTAAGAGACCACTAAATCATCAGTATCTCTGTTTTTATTTATTTATAGGACTGTGTTTTGGGTAAAAAAAAATGTTGTTCTATTCCATAAACTACTCACCATCTGATCAAAATAAAAAAGATCAAGCTGTCAGACATCAAAGAGCTAAGGCAAAGAAAGTTAAGTTAATATTCATTTTTAAACAGAAGGCTAATATGTTAAGAAGAGTTCAAAAATCTATATTTGGTGGAAAAATAATAATTGTACCATAATAATAATTGGATTTCATATTTGCTCTCCACCAGTCTTTCACGCTGATGTTGGGTGACTTATTCACTACAGTTGCACAAATTCAAGCAGGTTGGCTTTCTTGGTTGGCTTGTGATCATCCGTCTTCTTCTTGATCATATTCGAGAGGTTTTGAATGGGGATAATGGTTACACTTTATTTGGAGAGTCTGAAATTCCATCTGTAGGTGCTCTACAGATGGTTTGTTGATGATATGACTATCAACAAACTATCTGTTGATAAAAAACGAATTGTTTGGTTTAAGGGTAGGGGTACGTTTAGAATATGTTTTAGGGTAATGGTTAAGGTTAGGCTTAACATTAGGGCAAGGGTTAAGGTTAGGATTAGGGTTAGGGTTAATAGATATTTTGTTAAAATTTTGTTAATTGTCTGCAGATAATCTGTAGAGCATCTACAGATACACATTTTGGACTCTCAAAATAAAGTGTTACCGGGATGATTTAACAATAAATGTCCAGTGGTCTCCTTAAAGTTTTCCAGAGCTGGAGAAGCCCCAGAAAGAGTTCTAAATTTATGGTTCTGTATTTTACCAAAAACACTTCTCACTGGAACCAAAAAGGGTTAATCTGGGAACCATAAACAGGGTTTCCCCATGGGGAAAAAATAACTACTTAATTGTGAATGTAAGAGCTTTCCAAATTAGGATACTAGGGATTCAATGGCTTATTTTGTTTATAGTTTTTCTAACACACTACATTAATAAGGAAAGTTTGCTCTCCAACCTTTTGTTTTACTCCTTGATTTTTGGACATTCTGTGTCTCTTCATTCACAGTTCAAACTGTTGACTGTCTCTGCCCTTCTTCCTTGGACCCACACTTTTTTAGATGATGGAGTGAGCAGGAATGCAGGAATGTAAAGAGAGACGATAATCCTGCAACCTCAGTGGATACTGCTCAACACCCGCCTGTGCTTTTGATTTTCACACTGCCACCGGGGCCAGGCAATTTCCTGAGCTTTTCTCAGAGAAAGCTTCCTGTAAATGCTTAGTCCACGTCAGCACACAGGTAGCCTTGGAGCCTACCCACCTGAATACAAATATAATATTTAATATGGTGGCTGCTAAAAGAAATGATTGTGCTCTTAAAACCACTCAATCCTTTGAAAGTAAAGGTTGCAAAGTTTCTTGACTTTATCAAGTTTAAGGAACTTTAAAATAACAGAATACTATATGTACTTGTTTACTGTTTATATTAATTAAACCAACTTTACACTTTTCTCTTGCACTTTTCTTTACCTTTTATTTCAATACTTTTAAGTATTGTCCATTACAGGTTGTCAATACATTTTTAACATTGCATAACACATTTTATTATTGTATATTATAAAATCAATTACATGGGAATATCTAGGCACATTGGAGTATAGTAGTACTTGCATTCACATTTTTAAGTTAAACTAACTTCCGTTAGGCATCTGTGAACTGGCTGTAGGTCTTTTGTGTATTTCAGGTAATAAGTTACAGATGGTTTTCACATCTATTTACTCTTTCTTGACCACTGTAGAACAATCCAGCGTCTCTTCACTTTCCATTCCTGATTGTTCGGGGCCAATGTCTGATGGAAGATTGATAACCACAGTTTTGGACATTGGGTTGATTACTGGATTCTAATGTGAATCTTTAGATGTCAAGATGCCTTGTAAACATTCAAGCCCCCCAGACCAGAAACAGCAAAACAATACCACATCATTATCAAATCTGACCAATATTTGATTGTAGGAAAGGTATTTCAATGAACTCTTAATTTGGTCATTAGTACTGACACAGTAATGATCTGTATTGTCCAAGCTTTTATTTTGTGGGATAGAACATTTGTACCACATCTGTAGGCTATTTCATTTATCAAGAAATGTGGTGTTCCTCTTTTTACCATCTAACACATCAAATATTAATTAAGTGTTAAAAACAGAACAACCTGCTTATAATGTCATTTGTGGAATTTTCAGTAATGCGGTCTGGTTTTAATATACTGTGTGGTACAAAAACAAAGGTTATTAATATGGATTTTTTAAACAGTAGTATTTGTCCTTCAGATTCATGTCATTGATGTTACACTGTTACCTGTATATCATAAGTGTTTTAAAGAACATTTTGTGCTAATAAAAAACAAAATTAGGAGCTGGTATCAACCAAATTTAAGTATTTAATTGACGATTTAGTATGTCTAAATCTTAATGCTGTTTTTGAAATTTAAATGTCAGAAAATATTGAGTGAATATCAAATTGAGCAAAATAATAATGTCACATTAGTAGAAGTGAAATATTTGTTCAGATTTGAACTTTTGTAGCATCCCATATATGGTAATGTATCTAAAATTACTTCACTGTTTCTCCTGTAGTGAGAAAGCAGCAGTGAAATGTCTAACATATTTGTTGACTAATATTGGAAGAATGAACCCAGAAAAAAAAGTACAGTAAAAAAGAAAATATGTTAATTGTTTTCAAAATATAAAAGAAGGCAAATGTCCTCAACTCAGTAATGCTCCTGTGTAAATTTATTATAAAACGCACAGATAAACAGACAACGTTTTGATCCTACAAGGATCTTCATCAGGTCATGATGACCTCACAAATTTGTTGTCTGTTTATCTGTGTATGTTTTATAATAAAATCACACAGGAGTATTATTGAGGTGAGGACACTTGCCTTCTTTTTATAGTTAATTTTTTCTGTCCTGCACCTATACAAGTAGATGACCAATATTCTTTGTATTTATCATTCTTTTCAAAATGCCATCCCCAACTGCCACTGTAATTCAAGAAAGACTCATGACAGACATAAGTTAGCAGTTTCACCTCCATAGCCACACCCTAGAGACAGTCATTGGATCCTAATTAATTCAGCACCATTTCCAGGACAACTTCCATCAGAATTTCCTCTGGTGTTTGACTAGGAATGTGAGCTATGTGAGTCAGCCATGTCAGGCTGCTGAGCAGCAATGTTGATTAGATATGTAACCCTCCCAGCCCTGTCTTCTTGTCCTTCGGGATTCTGCGATGGAAAATCATTCTCATCTAGCATTGATGTCAGTCACTCAAAAGACCAAAGCTTATACTTAGATAAGGCTACATCTGTGAATAATAAATTAACTGGAATCCTGAAATGCCATATGCTTGCAAACTAAAGTCATATGATATTACTGTATAAATCAGTTTTTAAAATGATGATTGATAATAAGATAGAGTATGAGGCTGTCTACGAAAGTTGACATGATATACATTTTTTTCCGGTTTAAAAGGCTTCAGTAACCTGTTTACAGTATATTAGCAGTAAAAGAGGTTTGTGGTATATTGCCAATATGCCATGTCTAAAGTCTGTATACAGGCACTCAGCGATTCGTCATACCTGAGACAACCTCTTACCTGTAGTATATTGGCAATAAACCCAAACACCCTATACCTTGTTGCTTAATTAACCCAAAAGTGATTTCTTTGTCTGACATTCCTCATGTGAGGAAACAAAAACAGTATATACCTCTTGGCAAATTTAAGTGTTTCTTGCAACCTACTGCATACTCAAACTGTACTGCATGTAACTCTTTATAAGTATGTCTGCCAAATAAAAAATGTGAAAAAGTTAAATGTATCTATCAATAGCAATATCGAAAAATCCAGAGCTGATAGGGTTTTGGGCGGAACAGGTAATGACATTCATGTGATGTCTAAGATGCCTCTATCAATCTTCTGCCACCATCCACACAATGGAGGGTGGGTCTCTGTCATGGGTGTCGATAGTTGACTTTCACCCACTAGTCATAGTTCCTAGCCTCTACCTATTTGATTTTTCACATTCTGACATCCTCTGATCAGATTTTCTAAGGGAACAAAATCTGAATGTTCTCTACCTGAACTATAACTGAGCTGTCTGAGCATACAGTACTATCACCACCACCATAATATTAGCAAACATGACCTTTAAATTCATCCTCGAACCTTTACAAGACTGGCCAGGGCACCAGAAATTGTAAAAAAGAGCAAGCAGCAGAGGCTTAAATGCTGCATTTGATTGCAGCTTTTTGTTCAGTGAATTGTCCCTGAGTAGTGTAAAGATACCACAGTAAATAACCCTAGGGAACACAACAATGGATACTTAAGGTGGATGAGGCAGGTGGAACCTGTTCATGGCTCAAAGGTCTGAAGTCATGTGGAATGCTCTAGAAGATTCCTGGGGTGGGGGGGTGAGCTGGTTGAGCAATGTTGTCCGACCAGCCTGTCCACTCTGGGCCCAGCATTCCCCCAGCTATACAGTCATAGCACAGCAGGTTAACAGGTCCCAACCCCTGGTCCAGAGCAA
>JACXGM010000087.1:74926-102071 GCA_016801145.1 Umbra pygmaea
CTGGTCCAGAGCAACCCACCAGCATTCCCCCAGCTATACAGTCATAGCACAGCAGGTTACCAGGTCCCAACCACTGGTCCAGAGCAACCAAACAGCATTCCGTTTTGATCAGAGCATTTCAACATGGTAAGAAGTTGTGTTTGTTCCATGCTTCTTACTGGTGGATTTTTTATTTTTCTGAGCATCAAAACAAAACAACAATTCTAAATCTACCAACTACTGATGAAGGCTTCACTGTGGTATCACATTCTGTTTACTAGGCCAGTAATGAGAAACTACAACTTGGAGGTTGCCTATAAACACTCAGGTTTATTCGATGCGATGAGGAGAAATACAGGCTTGAACACATTCCTTCCTTTAATGTTTTCTAGTTTAAATTTCAAGTTTGGAACATTGCTCATTTAGCTTTCTAATAGTTTCTTGATGGCTTTTTATCATGGTGATACAGAGTAACCCGTTACATACACTCACCGGCCACTTTTTAGGTACACCTTACCAGAACCGAGTTAAACCCCCTTTTGCCTTCAGAACTGCATTACATTTTCATGCCATAAATTCAACAAGGTGCTGGAAACATTCCTCAGAGATTTTGGTCCATAGTAACATTATTGCATCATGCAGATGCCGCAGATTTCTCGACTGTATATTCATGATGTGAATCTCCGGTTCCACCACATCCCAAAGGTGCTCGATTGGACTGTGGAGGCCATTTCCCATGGTCATGTTCCACCAACAGCCTGAACCGGAGATACAAGACAGGATGGATCCATACTTTCATGTTTACGCCAAAATCTGACCCTACCACCTGAATGTTGCAGCAGAAATTGAGACTGATCAGACTAGGCAAATTTATTTTCAATCTTCAATAGTCCAATTTTGGTGAGCCTGTGAAAACTGGAGCCTCGGTTTCCTGTTCTTAGCTGATAGGAGTGGAACCCGGAGTGGTCTTCTGCTGCCGTAGTCCATCTGCTTCAAGGTTTAACCTGTTGTGCAAGAGGCTCTTCTGCACACTTTCTAACGAGTGGTTATTTGAGTTACAGTTGCCTTTCTATCATCTTGAACCAGTCTGGCTATTCTCCTCTGACCACTGCCATCAACAAAGCATTTTCACCCAGAAAACTGCCGCTCATTTGATATTTTCTCTTTGTCGGACCATTACATGTACACCTTAGAGATGGATTTGCAGGAAAATCCCAGCAGATCAGCTCTTTCTAAAATACTCAAACAAGCCCGTCTGGCACCTACAGCCATGAAACATTCAAACTAACTTAAAATCACCTTTTTCCCATTCTGATGCTTGGTTTGAACTTCAGCTAGATCGTCTTGACCATGTCTACATGCTTCAATGCATTGATTTGTTGACACATGATTGGCTGATTAAATATGTGCGTTATTGAGCAGTTGAACAGGTGTACTTAATGAAGTGGCCGATGAGTGTATATCTTCCAATGAGATGCCCCTCAGACCAGAAACACCTTTATTCGCTAGGTAGATTTGAACATAGCCAAAACTGTACTTGTTGTGATGATGCTAATGGTAGACAACACATACAGACAGAATACACAAATTATATGCAAAATGTAAAATAGACAAATTTGAATATGATAGGATATGAGCTGCAAGTATATACCACACATTCATGTACAGTGAATGTACACATTTAAGATGAATAGGACCAGGAAGTGCACATATCTACTGAACAGTATAATCCAAAGGTGGGCAGTGTCAAACTCATATTTATTTTAAATCCAGACATTTTAGTACAGTTATTATTCATCAACATCCTAGACAAACAACATAAATGTAAGGTTCAATAAGTGGTGTACAGGAATGATCCAAACATGTCTTATTCTGGATATTTGATGGTTGTAACTGGAATGTGAAACGTCACCTGGTCGCCATGGTTACCTGACTAAAACAGCTGCTCTTTGTTTTCCAGTTCAGGAGAGATACTGTGTGTGTGTTTGTGTGTGTGTGCGTGTGTGTGTCTGTGTGTGTGCGCGTGTGTGTTTACAATGGCCTAACTGTGTTCCCAGGCTACAGAAGTGTCTAAAAACAAGATTATCAATGGCCTTGTTTTGTTTCAATACATTCATTGATTTAAATATCATACCTCACAGAGAGAGAGGTTGAGAGAGAGAGATGAGAGGTGAGACGTGAGAGGAGGATAACAGTGAGACAGTCAGTTATTTTACTTATCTACTGTCATTCTTCCCATAGTTCTGTTTACAATTTTGCAATAATCAAAGTTAATGCAATTCCAGATCCATTTATTTGCTATATAATTTAATATTCATGGTTTTAGCAAGATATTGATTACTGAAACAATGTTGATTTTAAATTACTTTTAACAATTATGTGTCCAACATTAGATGGAGTATTTCCAATGTGTAATGTGGGGATGGCATAATGATTCTATATAACTATTGGTTACTCATGCCACCTTGTGGACAAATATGATCTCCTTTGGTTAGGTTGTTTTGTAGCACCTCTACTGTCTTCTAAAACATTATTCTGCATTACCCATTGTTTCAATTCTCAAAACATTTTCCAAAGTTGTGCTGCCACATTCAGCTGAGGCCATTCTTTTTTATTACGTACATTAGGTTTGGAACAATAACAAAGGGTATCATTATATTCAAGAGGGGAGGATCTAGAGGGGCGATCCGTGGGTACATGCCACTTAGAGACAAGTCGGGACTTGATCAATCCCGGTTGGGTCACCTGGGTAAGAGTGTATGATGTTGAAAGACCCGAAACACGCAATGACCCCAGGTTCCATCATTGATGATGTGTCTAAGTGCGTCAATAGATGTAGATTGAACTGCTTACTGTCATTTGCAGTTGAGTTGACTATAGTGGCTTTGTACAACAGCCCATAATATCCATATGGGTGTACTAGAAAAACTAGCCCAGGGATGGGCAAAGTTTGATTATAGAGATGGCCATAAGAATTTTATCCTAACTACCGGAGGGCCACATTGATATTGTGGCCATAGAAAGGGTCATCCTTTGTCTTACAGTGAAGTTCTTTATAGTTTTGGATTCAAAACTCTTTGCCACATGATGAATACATAAAATCCTAAATTAGGAGACATTGATTTTCATACATGATGTCATATAGAGCCAAAAAATTAAAAAATAACTTATGTTTAATTTAGTTAATTAATGTGAAATACATGTAAACCATGACAAATACCACTGTGGAATCCATACTGGCATGCCCCCAGGTCTTGAGAACCAGTTTGAGGGACTTATAAATAAGTAAATAAAACACTGTATGTACACAGCAAATTGTCTAGTGTTGATTTTCCAGTGTTAACTATACAGTGTTAACTGGAGTGTTAAAACAACACAATAGAACCCCAGTGTTGGTGTTAAAAACTGTGTTAGGCAAAAAACATCAGAAATGTTTGTTTTAATATATTTTCTGTTTTGTGCATTCATGAATTGATTACTTTGTGTAATTATTTAACAATAATAATATTTTTTGTGCTTTTCAAATCTAATACAAATGGTAAGTATTATTATTGTGTCATCAGCAAATGTGATGATGAAGTTAGAGCTGTGTGTGTCCACACAGTTGTGGGTACAGGATAGTAAAACAGTACAGAATGGGGATGAGTTCACAGCCTGGTGGAGCCCACATGTTGAGAAGCATTATAGATGAGGTGTTGTTACCAACCTTCACCACCTGAGGGCAGTCAGTCAGAAAGTCCAAGACCCAATTCAGTTGCAACTGGGGGAGTGTAGGCCTAGAGCATAGACCGTATATATTACTGGATGTAGCATCCGGTTTGGCAACGTGATGCAAATGTGAAAGTGCCTTAAACCTGAATTCTATCTGAATTCCAGCTGGGGGCGACATGTGTGGTTGCAAAAGAGTTCGTTTTCTGTAGTCTATGACAGTTCTTACAATATCATCCAACTGCAGCCACAAATTGGCGTTCTCGTGCTGGTGGGGGTTCCCGTTTTTGCAAACTGGAATGCCCCGGAACACATATTCCATAGCGTTCGAGTCACAATCTGGTTCAAATTAATTATATTACAACATTCACGGTTTAAGGTTAGGCATGAGGTTACTAACCAACGCAGTCTTACGACATTTCTTTTCGTGTAGTCACGCAATTTTAACTAATTTGAACTAGAGCAGCGATACTCATTCCATGTTCCTGCAAGCCTCAATTCCATAGGTTTTTGTTCCAAACCAAATTTAGCACCGGTGACATTAATCATTATTACGCTAACTCAGGTTAGTCGCAACTGGGGTTGGAAGGAAAACTTACGGAATGGCGGAATGAATATCGCTGAGTGTAAACGGACACGATTTTATATTTTTTTGTGTCTCTTAGCACATTTACTTTTCGTGTCTCTCAGCACGTTTCAAAACGAATGTATTTCAATTGGAAGCATAATCACGTAGCATTTCAGTAAAAGGTATTCTTAATATATTTTGGATGGGCTTAACAGCAAGGTTTCCTTCAGAGTGGTTAAGGTTAGGGTAAGAGCTTGGGTAAGGCGTATGGTTCATTTAATGACAGAAAGTAAAAATCGTATTTGACATCGGCTTAACAGCAAGGTTTCAGAGTGGTTAAGGTTAGAATTTGGTTAAGGCTTATGGTTAACGCAACCGTAACTCTCAGAATTTCTCCCAAATTACGTTCTCAGGAAACTATTTTGAAAACCTAAATTACGTTCTATGCCAACCTATTTAGGGTGTTTTTACGTTTGAACTGCACGTTTTGTTATTAGGCTATATTTGTACTTGAATTACGTTGCTCCGGTACATTTCGTTTAGCGGATTTATGCGAGAACATTTCATACATTCCATAGCGTTCGAAATTATATTATATTGCAGATAGGAATTTTGGGTTTTCATGAGCTGTATGCCAAAATCATCAGTATTACAACAATAAATGACCTGAAATATTTCAGTTGGTGTGCAATGAATCTAAAATATATGAAAGTTTAATTTTTATCATT
The DNA here is from genome assembly GCA_016801145.1 of Umbra pygmaea. NCBI lineage: Eukaryota > Metazoa > Chordata > Actinopteri > Esociformes > Umbridae > Umbra > Umbra pygmaea. The sequence goes on from JACXGM010000087.1 coordinate 79,910, forward strand.
ACATTATGGAAAATAATGAACTTTATCACAATATGCTAATTTCTTGAGAAGGACCTGTATATACTTCTGGGCTTGACACTCACTACTATATATACTTCTGGGCTTGACACTCACTACTATATATACTTATGGGCTTGACACTCACTACTATATATATTTCTGTGCTTGAATTAACTACTATATATATTTCTGGGCTTCAAATCACTACTATATATACTTCTGGGCTTGACATTCACTACTATATATACATCTGGGCTTGACACTCACTACTATATATACTTCTGGGCAAAAAAGTCATGCACCTATTTTTTTTAAGGGGGCACAGTGTGCACAACACATGCAAACACGTGCCCACAAATACAGATATTAAAAAGAAAATCCACTTGGCTCAGAAATCTGACAAGCCCCCTCAGTTTCAATGGGCATGACGCCTCTGCTTCGGGGCTTGACACTCACTACTATATATACTTCCACAATTGATCTGCACAAAATGAGTCGTTAGAGAGCAATGTGGCAAGGTAAATAATCAGACTTATCTATCCCAAATCCTGGGCAGCGCTATGCCAATTTGGCCTGCCTCGTGGTAGAGGTCCGGGCAAAGTCAGAAAAGCCATAAAGGCACCAGCATATAGGAGGTGGTATCAGCTGCTCCTCACGCAAGTTGTGATGCAAGGCAGTAGAGACTTAAATAGACAGACCACAGGTCCTTCCCCAATTTGGTTTAGGGAACAATATGACCACAGACTGCAATCCGATTGGTTACAGGTCAAGGGTTCAGCGGTATCTGGGCCAAAGTTCAAATCATTCAAACTTTGATTGCAGCAGCTCCACTGTATTTTGGAGAGGTGCACATCGCTTTGCTGGGCGCAGCAATTATGAAGAGTGCAGTTAAGTCACTCATTGAAATGAATGGGTTTCTCACACGTAATGCCGCTCTGCCACCTCCCATGTGCATGTGCCTAAATTCAGACTCGAAGCACTGACTGTCATGACATATTTTGTCCCACTACGGCACACAGACTCCTCTTATCCCATTACATCTAAAAGACAGCTCTAGTAATAAGTGGAAAAGAAAGGATAAAGCAAATGGAAAACCTTGAGCATTACAGATGTGTATCTATTAGCAGTTCCTGTCATGTGACTCATAATATCATAGCAGATCAGTGTCAGAATGAAGTGTAACAGGAAAATAACAAAAGTAGCGGAATGAAAACCAAGATGGGAACAAGGGGATATTTCCTCTCTTACTGAAACCCAGCCTGACCTTGGAAAACAACAGATATGTTTGCTGGGGTCATGAAAGAGGATAAGGCATCAGTGAATGCTGGCGCTAACAGGAAGTGAGTGGTGAATCTGCTGACGAAGAGCAAAGGCAGGTTCAATTTAAATTCTGATGACTGCAAAGGATTAAATACTAGCTTTTATACTTCTTACATTTATTTTTTAGTAGAATTGTCCCATTACTTATGCTTGCATAAAATGGGGGAGGGGAACCAACATGGAAAGAGCTGTTATTCTTAGTTGGTGAAACATTTTAGTTTAATCAAAGCCAGAAATAAAATCTGAAAATCTTGACTCTTGTCATATTTATCTTTGACTCATATTTTCATATGCCTTGACTGCACTGTATGCAGTATATTGAGTAGGCCAGCTTGATATTGATCATGTATATATTCTGTATGTTGATGTGTTTATCTAATAAAGATATATTTGGTATCAGCATGATCGACCCTGCTAAAATAAAATTATATTTAAAAATATCGTTATTACAGCTTACTACATGTGTCATTATAAGGTCAGATAAAAGCTAAAGTGTTAGGTTAAGTACATCAATAAGTATCGAGGTTCATTTTTTAATATTTTAACCGGATTTGCTAACGCAGCAGAATCAACTTGGACTGGTCATAAGCGGAAAGACTTCGTTGAGTTGGGAATCAATGCCAATGTGACTGTTGTTTAAAAAGTTTTATTTAAGTAATGAATGATACGTTATAAGTTATATTAATTACACACACACACGCACGCACGCACGCACGCACGCACACACACACACACACACACACACACACACACACACACACACACACACACACACACACACACACACACACACACAATTAACCTAACAGTAATGAATCGTGGTTTTGCAGAACATATGTACAAGTATAAACATTTTCTGTGTGGGCCTACTTTTGCGTGAATATTAATGTGAAACCTACACTGATAAATATAGTGCGTAGAAAGTATTGAATCGGAATGAACTCGGTCGCCTGGGAAATTAGTCGTACGTGTTATCATTGGGATTATTAGACGAATGCTTACCAGTCCCGTTCAACGGATTGGAAAGTAAGAAAAAAACTTTTGCATTTATCTGGGCAAATCACTCCTCATGTGTCCGTAACGTTATAGCACCAGAGTAGCCATGTCATTTACGCACGGAAAAAAGAGGTGGGAACTGCATTGATATTCGGGGAGATTGCTGTTGTGTCAGTTGCATGGGAGTTTGAACCAGCTTACCTCAACATTATTTCGTCTTCGGTGTTGACATTTTGCATGCAGGTACATCTCTGGGACTAAAGGTAGGAATATTCTGTTTTTCCCACGACTACACACGGTTTCTTTGATGAGCTTCTACAATGAAGCCACCCGCCGTGGTTAGGATTCATGTGCTGCTAGTCTGGATGCAAAGACCAATCATTTTTTGCTTGTAATTAATTATGCAAGGAAAACATATTTGAGTTTAAGATAGGGAAATGTAAATCATTGACTTTAAAGTTGTAGGCTATTTTTCAGCAATGATTAGGTGAATATCAAGATTTATTGTCCAGATCCCTGATGTAAATGTATTCTTTGCTAGACATTGTATTTAGTCCACAACATAAATAGAGTAGTGTAAACCTTTTCATGTGTTGCCATTTAACTTTGTAGTGGTAAATGTCTGGCGACTGATAAAGTGTGCCTGTCCCATGGTCCTGTTGTGTAACCATTAGCTCATTGGTATTGGGAAGTTTTAAGGTAGCCCTGGACACTCAGTTATATACAAGCACACTCGTTGCCCAGACAGCCGCTTTTAAAGGCCTTCAATGGAGGATAACGGGTGACAGGCAGCCTCTCTTCCAACCTCCTACAAGGACAGAATAACATTAATAAAGTTTCTCTTGCCAGGGAGACATGTAATGTTCAAGGAAATCTGCGGCAGTTTAAATGAGTATGCACCATTATCTATCCACTCCGCCTGAAATACCTTAGTATATCTTATACTCTGGGTCAGATGAGGAATGCTTGTTTTAGGTTATAGCCACCAACCTCACTGTAGAGTCAATACCTTAAACATTTTCTGTTGGTTTATTGATCAAATGATAACACTGCTTGTATGCAGGCATGTGTGTGGCCGTACAGCCTTGGAAGATAACACACCACAGACAAAGAATGTTAACTGTCACCCCTGGAGAGGAAGTGTAGTATGTGTATTTCGTATTAGTATTCAATAGGATCCCCATTATTTGCTGCATAGCTACTCTTCCTTGGGTCCTACCCAGATTCATTGACAACACTAACAACATAAAATAGCACTGTACATTCTAGCACTTAATTTAAACGATAGTTTAGTCAAATAGGGAGTCCCAGGTGGTGTAGGGGTCTCAGGCTATTAAATGCTGAGCTGTCTAGTATACGCTTGAACACCTACATTTCTCTGAGATCTCCATGGGTTTCCATAATGGCTGAGCATTGTGCATGGTGGGGGGTTGCGTCTTCAGCCGCTGAGACGCAAGCTTTTGCAACTAACTCAGGTACCTGCTTAAGGTTTAGCAGAGGCTGTCAACCGTGTGAGAATGTCTTCACACAAGCTGATCTTACTGACTTCCTGGTTTGACGTGCAGTGTGGGAAAAAGCATTGGCTAGGCATGGATGTCTAGTAGGTGGGGGTTTGGGGAAAACAATGTTTGACACCAGTCAGTTACACCCTGGTGGTTGATTATTTTGCTTGGCCTCTGAGTCCTGTGTGGATCGACCCCTGACTACATGCCAACCTGGTGATGGAGGTGTGTTTACATATCTCCACCTCCCTCTTCAATTGTACTTGTTCTGGGCCACTGAGATGTCCTTTGTTGTTTACTTTCAGATGCTAACTTCTGCAATGAAAACTGTGAGAGGACTGTAAAATGTCTGCTTTTGTTGCACATTATACACACTCACACAACTGCGTCACAGTGGCCAGGTTTCAAATCTGGGTTGTGTGAGTTCTGACAATGCCTGGGGGTCTGTGGAAATTGGAGCAGCACTGCCTGGGGTTGACAAGAACGTGGTTGGACAGGCGCCTGTGAATCCAAGCACGGTTTAATAGTTGCCGAATATGCAATTCCTACCACCTACACTCACCTAAAGGATTATTAGGAACACCGTTCAAGTTCTCCTCATGCAATGATCTACTCAACCAATCACATGGCAGTTGCTTCAATGCATTTAAGGGTGTGGTCCTGGTCAAGACTATCTCCTGAACTCCAAACTGAATGTCAGAATGGGAAAGAAAGGTAATTTAAGCAATTTTGAGCGTGGCATGGTTGTTGAAGCCAGACGGGCTTGTCTGAGTATTTCACAATCTGCTCAATTACTGGGATTTTCAAGCGCAACCATTTCTAAGGTTTACAAAGAATGGTGTGAAAAGGGAAAACATCCAGTATGCGGCAGTCCTGTGGGCGAAAATGCCTTGTTGATGCTAGAGGTCAGAGGAGAATGGGCCGACTGCTTCAAGCTGATAAAAGGGCAACTTTGACTGAAATAACCACTTGTTACAACCGAGGTATGCAGCAAAGCATTTGTAAAGCCACAACACGCACAACCATGGGCTACAACAGCAGAAGACCCCACCGGGTATCACTCATCTCCACTATAAATAGGAAAAAGAGGCTACAATTTGCAAGAGCACACCAAAATTGGACAGTTGAAGACTGGAAAAATGTTGCCTGGTCTGATGAGTCTCGATTTCTGTTGAGACATTAAAATGGTAGAGTCAGAATTTGGCGTAAACAGAATGAGAACATGGATCCATTATGCCTTGTTACCACTGTGCAGGTTGGTGGTGGTTTAATGGTGTGGGGGATGTTTTCTTGGCACACTTTAGGCCCATTACTGCCAATTGGGCATCGTTTAAATGCCACGCCCTACCTGAGCATTGTTTCTGATCATGTCCATCCCTTTATGGCCACCATGTACCCATCCTCTGATGGCTACTTCTAGCAGGATAATGCACCATGTCACAAAGCTAGAATAATTTCAAATTGGTTTCTTGAACATGACGAGTTCACTGTACTAACATGGCCCCCACAGTCACCAGATCTCAACCCAATAGAACATCTTTGGGATGTGGTGGAACTGGAGCTACATGCCTGGATGTGCATCCCACAAATCTCCATCAACTGCAAGATGCTATCCTATCAATATGGGCCAACATTTCTAAAGAATGCTTTCAGCACCTTGTTGAATAAATGCCACGTAGAATTAAGGCAGTTCTGAAGGCGAAAGGGGGTCAAACACAGTATTAGTATGGTGTTCCTAATAATCCTTTAGGTGAGTGTATATTTTTCTAGTGCACAACATTTACAAGACACTAAATGGCTTGTCAAACTGTTTTAAAATGCTTTAATACCTTTGAAAATGAATCAAATGCACTATATATTTGTTTTAGAATTTAGATTTTCTTTACAGTGCTGAATGTTGTCAGACATAGGCTGTCTTATACAGTAGCTATGCCCAGCGGTGTAGCACAAGATCCTGGGCCCTATGCACAGGCAGTCCTGATGGGCCCCCATGTTCCTTAACCCCAATATATTCCAGACTTTAAGGGCCCTCTCTCCCCTTTGGGCCCTGGTAATCAGTATGGGTTTTACCCCCAGTCCGACGCCCCTGGCTATGCCAATGCTTATTTTATTCTCTCTTGTCATGTAAACATTAATTTTTTCAAATGTTTGCGCTTCTTATGGTTTAGGTAAAAATGTGTGTTCTGCAACTAGTGTGTGTGTATGTGTGTGGTAATTTAACAAAATATCATTTCATATATCCAATTTTTTACACATACAGTGGGGCAAAAAATAATTTAGTCAGCCACCAATTGTGCAAGTTCTCCCGCTTAAAAAGATGAGAGAGGCCTGTAATTTTCATCATAGGTACTAGGAATGCTTATATTGACCGTTTAACTGTTAACCGAAACTAAAACGTTTGACCTATTAATACTATCAGTTAAACGGTTAAGAAGTATTTTTTATTTTTTTACGTATATATAGCCTATATTAGTTAAATCACGTGGCGTGCTGACACGCGCAACCAGAGCCTGGCGCTTAGTTTTGAAAGGTGGGGAGATATAGGTAATGAGGAGCGAAATATACCGGCTGTCTGTTTTGCATCTGCAAAGTGTTCTTCATTCAAAATGACAAGCCTTGAACATTTATGGTGACTGTGATATTAACTTGCGCTTTCATTTTTTTATGTACAGAAACGTACAACGCTATCGTATTGGGAAGCATATTTTATTATATCGGCTATAATTCATCATGCTCCTGATGCATTATAGCCGACAAAATAAGGTTACCTTAAAAACAACACACAGTGATTGACAACAAGCATTTTATTTTCGGAGAGGACCGTAATGGTAATTTCAATGAAATGGGAGCGCTCTGCAGTTATTGTGTAGTTAGTAACATAACGCATAGCAAGCGTTATCAACATTTTGTTTTGTGTTAATGAAATATAGCCCTTATTTGCAATAGGCCTCCTGTAAGCAACAACCTTGTTCCAGATTGTCACAGAGTGTTTTCATTCTATAATTTGACAACTCGGTAAACACTGCATCAAGGCTATTTTCCTTTGATTGAAAACAGAAAGTGAAAACGTCTGCGACTAATTTTCTGCGACAATATTTTGGTTGGTGTGGACTTTACGTGTGTGAAAATGAAAGTGAAACCAAACATCGACACAGCTTTATGAAACGAACTAGTTTCATCGTATGGTTTAGTGTGGACTTTGCACCCGAGTGAACTTGTACGCAAAGCTGGTGCACCCGGCAGCTGTTGTTGATCTGTTCTGTATGCTGTTTAGACATTAAAACAAATCCGTGAAAATTTTTTTTGTATATTTAACGGGTTACAGACACTCGTCAATATAATTTTTTATTTCAAGCCAATTGAATCTTATCAGTTAACGGTTAATAATCGGTTAACGAGTTCCGGTTGTCGGTCAGGAAAATTACCCGAAATAAGCATCCCTAATAGGTACACTTTAACTATGTGAGACAAAATGAGAAAGAAAATCACATTGTAGGATTTTTAATGAATTTATTGGTAAATTATGGTGGAAAATAAGTATTAATTTGGTCAACTACAAACAAGCAAGATTTCTAGCTCTCACAGAACTGTAACTCCTTCTTTAGGAGGCTCCTCTGTCCTCCACTCGTTACCTGTATGAATGGCACAGTTTGAACTTGTTATTAGTATAAAAGACACCTGTCCACAACCTCAAATTGTCACACTCCAAACTCCACTATGGCCAAGACCAACGAGCTGTCAAAGGATACCAGAAACAAAATTGTAGACCTGCACCAGGCTGGGAAGACTGAATCTGCAATAGGCAAGCAGCTTGGTGTGAAGAAATCAACTGTAGGAGCAGATATAAGAAAATGGAAGACGTAGAAGACCACTGATAATCTCCCTCGATCCGTGGCTCCACGCAAGATCTCAACCTGTGGGGTCAAAATGATCACAAGCACGGTGAGCAAAAATCCCAGAACCACACAGAGTGACCTAGTGAATGACCTGCAGAGAGCTGGGACCAAAGTAACAAAGGCTACCATCAGTAACACACTACGCCACCAGGGACTCAAATCCTGCAGTGCCAGAAGTGTCCCCCTGCTTAAGCCAGTACATGTCCAGGTTCAGGTTTGCTAGAGAGCATTTGGATGATCCAGAAGAGGATTGGGAGAATGTCATATGGTCAGATGAAACCAAAATGTAACTTTTTAGTAAAAACTCAACTGGTCGTGTTTGGAGGAGAAAGAATGCCAAGTTGCATCCAAAGAACACCATACCTACTAAGAAGCATGGGGGTGGAAACATCATGCTTTGGGCCAGTTTTTCTGCAAAGGGACCAGGACGACTGATGCGTGTAAAGGAAAGAATGAATGGGGCCATATATTGTGAGATTTTGAGTGAAAACCTCCTTCCATCTGCAAGGGCATTGAAGATGAAACGTGGCTGGGTCTTTCAGCATGACAATGATCACAAACACACCGCCCGGGCAACGAAGGAGTGGCTTTGTAAGAAGCATTTCAAGGTCCTGGAGTGGCCTAGCCAGTCACCAGATCTAAACTCCATAGAAAACCTTTGGAGGGAGTTGAAAGTCTGTGTTCCCCAGCAACAGCCCCAAAACATCACTGCTCTAGAGGAGATCTGCATGGAGGAATGGGCCAAAATACCAGCAACAGTGTGTGAAAACCTTGTGAAGACTTACAGAAAACGATTGACCTCATTGCCAACAAAGGGTATAATTTACCAAAAAATTCATTAAAAATCCAAAAATGGGATTTTTCTTTTTTCTCATTTTGTCTCACATAGTGTCAGCTGCGAGTGGGTAAATGAGGAGTCCAAGGCAAGGTTTGGCGTTTTTGTTCTTTATATATAAATACGATGCCCAGCAAGTATACAGAAAGGTGGAGTAACTCTTCTGCTACCAAATACATATACTTATGTGATTGACGACATCGTCGTAGTAGCGTTCGTCGGGCGTCAACTTCTTTGAGTAGAATGCACAAGGTTGAGACTCCACAGGGGTGCCTGACCTCTGCGAAAGTACCGCACCTATTCCACTCTCCGAATCATACAACTCCACCACGAACTGCAAAGTTGGTTCAGGGTGTGCCAACACAGGAGTGGACGAGAACAGTGCCTTCAGTGAGGTGAAGGCTCTGTCCGCCTCGGGCGTCCACCGCAACCTGGTTGGTCCCCCTTTCAGCAGGGACGTGAGCGGAGCTGGGACCTGACCAAAACCACGAATGAACCTCCGGTAATAATCCGCAAAACCTAGGAAGTGCTGTACTGCTTTAACCGTGGTCAGGGTCGGCCAATTACGCACAGCGCAAATTCGGTCCTCCTCCATCTCCACCCCAGTCGAGGAGATGCGATTATCCAGGAAGGAGACAGCGTTTTGAAAAAACAAGCACTTCTCAGCTTTGACGGATAGGTCTAGCTCTAGCAGTCTTCCCAGCACCCGGCGAACGAGAAAGACGTGCTGCTCGCGTGTGGCAGTGTACACCAAAATATCATCGATGTACACTACCACACCGCGACCAATCAAATCCCGGAAAATCTTGTTCACAAATGCCTGAAAGACCGCCGGAGCATTCATGAGCCTGTATGGCTTGACCAGATATTCATAGTGGCCAGAAGTGCTAAACGCTGTTTTATATTCGTCTCCCTCCCGGATACGCACTAGATGGTAGGCACTTCGGAGATCCAATTTGGTGAAGAAGCGCGCGCCGTGCAAAGACTCCACAGTGGACGAGATAAGAGATGTATGTTTCCATAGCCTCGGTCTCTGCATACGACAAGGGGTATATGTGACCCCTAGGCAATACTGAACCTGGTAGGAGCTCTATGGCACAATCCCATGACCGATGTGGAGGTAATTTAGATGCCCGGTGTCGAGAGAGCACAGGCTTTAGGTCCAAATATTCATTTGGAACGGGATTGTTGGAAGCACAGTTTGAACTTTCCATTGTGGTGGCCCGCAGCAAAACCGGAAGGCATCTTCCCGAGCACTCACACCACCACCCCGTGATGGACCTACGAGACCAGGAAATATCAGGGTTGTGTTTAGACAGCCAAGGCAAACCCAAAACAACAGGGCATGACGGTATATCAATGATATAAAAGAATAGATGCTCATTGTGATCTGGCATACACCTCATCTCTACGGGCTTAGTTTTCTCCGTAATAGCCCCTGACCCTATGGGTCTACTGTCTAAGGCCTGAACAGGTATGGGTCTACTGAGAGGAGTGATGGGTATTCCTAGAGAATGAGCTAAGGTCTTATTGAGGAAGTTACCCGCTGCTCCCGAATCTACCAATGCGGTTAGTGCGACTTGGCTATAATACTTAAGAGAGGCTATAAATATATGTAATTGGGAATGAGAAGTTGACGTATGACACTGTACTTGGGGTGGTGCTGTTTACCACATGAGGGGCACTGCTCCTGCCGCTTCCTAGGTCCCCCCTCTCCTCTCCGGAAACCTGTGGTACCCAATTCCATGGGAACAGGACCGGACGCGGACCCTGGCGTGGCTCTGAATGGAACCATCCTGGTCCTCCCGGTGTGGCCTCTTGCCTGCGGGAGGCTGTCCAGCCAGATAGCCATGTCCACCAGTTGGTCAAACCCCATCGTAGTGTCATGGCAGGCCAACTCCCGCTGGACATCCTCCCGCATGCTACACCGGAAGTGATCTATCATGCCTTGTTCATTCCATCCGGACCCAGCAGCCAGAGTCCAAAATTCTAGCGCATATTCCCTCGCTGTGCAGATGGTAGAGGCGCTCCCCGGTGTCCCGTCCGTCAATGTGGTGGTCAAACACAGACGAGAACAATCGGGTGAACGCCTCGTAGTCGTCGACTACTGGGTTACGATCCCTCCATATGGCGTTGGCCCATTCGAGGGCTCGTCCACCCAGGCAGGAGATGAGGGCAGCCACTCGGTCCCGATCCATTGCCATGGGCGCAGTAGTGGATCACTGTAGCAGTCCCATCTGTAGCAAAAACCCTGGCACTGTGAGGCTTTACCATCGAATTCCCGTGGGAGGGACAGATGGACAGTGTTGGAGGGTGCAGGCTGGGTAGGAGGGAGCGAAACGGCAGAGGCTGTGGCACTGGTGTTGGCTGCCGGTGCCGGGAAGTGCTGTTCCAGACTGTGGAGACTCTGTACAACCTGGTCTAGAGTGCTCCCTAAACTTTCTAGGGTTTGGTGGTGCTCCCGTAGAGTGTTTACGATTCCTGTTAGTTCGGGTGAACCTGTTGACTCCATCGATCGTGGTGGATTATTCTGTCAGCTGCGAGTGGGTAAATGAGGATTCAGAGGCAAGGTTTGGTGTTTGGTATTCTTTATATATAAATATAAACGATGGCCAGCAAATATACAGAAAGGCGGAGTAACTCTTCCGCTACCTAATACATATACTTATGTGTATTACAAAAATAAGAATATGTCTTCTGACGGTAGGACAGCAGCCAACAAAACAATAATAATACACAGCATTCTGTGATGTAACGGGGCTTCCTTTAGCTGGAGGAAACACAGGTAATAAGAATTAGCCCCAGATTAGAAAGCTGTGGATGCAGTGGCTTCAAAAGACAGGGAAGCCTGAGCATCTGATCCCTGACACGTCAGGAGAGGGCGTCCTGGGCTCAGAATGTATGGCACATAGTTGAAGTGTACCTATGATGAAAATTACAGGCCTCTCTCATATTTTTAAGTGGGAGAACAAGCACAATTGGTGACTAACTAAATACTTTTTTGCCCCACTGTAGCTATAGTATGCGGCCCTTCACTTGGTGGATGTATAGTTGGTGAACGTAATCGTCCTGTGCATGATATGACATAAGGCTTTCGTGTTTTCGTGTTGGGTGAACAGTGACAAAATAATCGGTGGCTCGTGCAATATGTGGTTGGATGAACCATGTGTGCGCCCCATTTTTATATTACGTGCCGTTTGTCCAAGTATTTACACAAAATAGTATGCACACCAAGCAATGCTGAATCGACTATATCATTACCTTCCATTAGGACATAGCTATTTCACGTTTTTTGTACTGAAGCTTTCAATGATTACTTCTCAACAAGTCGATCGACAGATAAGACATATGTTTGCATAGTTGGTTGGCTCCTTTTTAAACCATACTGATAACAGAAGTCACCCAAAACTGACCAAAAGTTTACATACCCTTGAATGTTTGGCCTTGTTACAGACACACAAGGTGACACACACAGGTTAAAATGGCCATTAAAGGATAATTTCCCACACCTGTGGCATTTTCAATTGCAATTAGTGTCTGTGTATAAATAGTCAATGAGTTTGTTAGCTCTCACGTGGATGCACTGAGTAGGCTAGGTATGAATGAATGAAGAAATTTATTTCAGACATATCCGAATAATATAAACAAAAACACCAAGAGAAATATACATATTATTTCACAAATAAGCAACAATAAATAAAAAGAAACATTAACCAGCAAATACAATCCTACCACTTCTCCACAGCTTAGTTATACATGTTTACATGTTCACTTCCCTTCCTCAACCCGTGTACTGACTAACTCTCCCATTTTACAATATACAATTTACAATATTATATGAACAATCCATATATACATATATATCTACACAAAAACATACAGTATCCATGAGACTGTTGGCAGTGTTTTGGTGGGAAGGCATCCCTTGGTGCCCCAATTCATTAGGGGCGTGTAGACTGCTTCCGTACATGTCCCCCAGGTCTCCTTCATGGGAGCTGCCCTTGGTGCTGAAGGCCTTGACTCAAGCTCCTTATGAGCCCATGGAACAGGATACGCTTAGGTTTCTGTCTCACAAAACGGTTTTCCTCTTGGCTGTGTGTTCGGCTAAGAGGGTTAGTGAGTTCCATGCTCGGTCCATTAGTGAGGAATGTTTGAGATGGAATGCTGACAACACTGGCGTGTCTCTTTGGCCGAATCCCTCTTTTCTGCCTAAGGTGGTTAACCCTCAGACTGTTAACCAGGTGATTGAGATCAGCTCCTTTCTGCCTAAGGTGGTTAACACTCAGGCTGTTAACCAGGTGATTGAGATCAGCTCCTTTCTGTCTAAGGTGGTTAACCCTCAGACTGTTAGCCAGGTGATTGAGATCAGCTCCTTTCAACTTGATCCGGCTCTTCCGCAGGGGGATGTGAGCCTGCTTACTTTATGTTTGGTGAAGGCACTAGTTTATCTAGCCCGCACTCGGGCTCTCAATCCCAGCTTTTCATTTGTGTTGGCTCCCTGTGTCTAAACAGACTTTGTCCCACTGGATTGTGAACACTGTCTCTGCAGCTTATTCTGGGCAGGATCTCTCAGTCCCGGCTAATCTGGTAGCCCACTCGACCAGAGGCACGGCTGCTTCCTGGGCTGCTCTTAGAGGTGTTCCTCTTTCAGAAATCTGTGCAGCGGCAACGTAGTTTGCTCCCTGTACATTTTCCAGGTTCTAAAGGTTGTAATGTATGTGGCATCCCCTGCACCATTGGGTTCCGCCGTTCTCTCTCAGCATGCTGAGCATGGTTGTGATGGGGTGGAGTCCTCTGTTCCTCGCAACACCAATGGTACTTGTCATGTAGGGTTAGACTGTGGTGACGGTCTGAGTGAGGTCGAAATAGATCGTACGTTATGACTATAACTATGGATCTATGAGACCGAACGATGACCGCATCTTCTCTTGTCGCTCAGAATGACCTGAGTTGTTCCAGGCAAGAGTAAGAGGTGTGGCCACCCGGATGCTCTTATAGATGGAGGCCAAGCCTCCTAATGTCAGTCACATGACTTTGTTGATTTGTTTCAAGGATAGGTTGAAGGATTGCATCGTTGTGACGGTCATCATTCGGTCTCATTGACATTATCCCATATAGATCGCTTTTCTTATTTAAAAGAAATTGTAATAAATACAGTTGAACAAGCTGGTCTCTGAAAGAGGAAGTAGACTTGTTATCATTGCAAAAGTCTATCCATAGTGCTTGAATTCATCTCTATTGAAACCGTTACATGACTCAGATTTACAAGTTCGTTGGTATTGTTGTTCCAATTGCTACATGGTTGAGCAATACAACTGTTTCCTATCTATATACCGTGTTGTACAGTAGGCTACTATTCTCTAAGGCACTTTAAGAAAACAACTATGGCTATCCATCTAATCTGTAAAGCACTGCGCATTATAACGCTCTAAAATGTGGAGGAAGTATCGGCCTGGAGTATCGGGCCTTTTTCAGTTGTACTGCTATAAAAAGTAATTTGTGATTTACATATATTACATACCACTAGATTTTTGGGACTTTGTTTGAAATACTTCCATACTTTTGAAGCCCTTGGGGAAGATTTTTTTGTTGCAGGACCATGGTTGATCTTCACATTCAGACATCATACCAGTATAATAATAGGACAAGTTGACGGTACCTTTGGCTAATCAACGTATTTAGGTAATCGATGATGTTGATTACGTCGATGTGTCGTCCAAGCTCTGATATAAACATACACACAAATAAATTTACATACAAATCACATATATGCCCTACATACTGAACATGCATATGCACGCATTCCCACACTCATATCTACATATCTTCATACATAACATACGAAAAGGATACAAAAAAAATCAAAAGTTTTGCAAATGCTGTTCAATCTCTTATTAAGTAGTGGAAGATACAGGGATCTCTTGATACCAAGCTGTGGTCAAGTAGACCAAGAAAGATTTCAGCCAAGACTGCAAGAAGAATTGTTCAGGATACAAAGAAAAACCCACAGATCCCCTCGGGAGACATACAGGCTGCTCTGGAAAAAGACAGTGTGGATGATTTAAGGAGCACAATATGACCATACTTGAACAACAAATAGCAGCATGGTCGTGTTGCTGGAAAGAATCCTTTACTGCACCAGTGCCACAAAAAAGCCTGGTTACAATATGCTCGACAATACATTGACATGCCTCACAGTTTCTCGAACACTTTAAATTATAGTGACGAAACCATAATAGATTTTTATGGTCACAATCATAAGCACTGTGTTTGGAGAGAGGTCAACAAGGCCCTATAGTGAAAAGAATACCATCCCCACTGTGAAGCATGGTGGAGGCTCACTGAAGTTTTGGGGGTGTGTGAGCTCTAAAGGCTTGGGCAACCTTGTAAAAAGTGATGGCAAGATGAATGCAGCATTTTATCGGACAACAGTGGCAGACAATTTGCATTCTTCTGCACGAATGCTGGACATTAGATGCTCATGGACTTTCTAGCACGACAATGACCCTAAGCACTGAGCGCCTCCCCTGAGTGTAGCTGTAGTTCTCAATAATTCTACCAGTGACGTCACTGGTAGAAAAAGCGGAAATATATGGGGACTGATTTGGGAACATCAGGTGTTTTTAGTGTCTATAATGTCGGAAACATGACCGGCACAAAGATTTTTAGATGTCTAGGGGTTTGGAGTGTCCCTTTAAGGCTTAAAGGAGAATTGGACATGAGAAATTGTGTGGGGAGAAAAATTTAGAAAAAAAGAAATATACAAAATTGTACATACTCACTCGCTTATATAGACAAAAGTCTGTGGACACCCCTACTAGTGGAGGAGGGATAATGGTCTGGGGCTGTTTTTCAGGCCCTTTAGTTCCAGTGAAGGGTCATCTTAATGCTACAGGATTCAAAGGCCCTTTTTACACCACCTAAATTCTCGTTCATCTAGATAGCATTAACATATACTGTATGTAAATGCAGCTTTCTGTTTACATTGCAACAGAAAATGTCAAATCACTGAAACATAATACAGCAATTTGGCCAGTAATTTGACCCGGAAAGAACTCACTCTTGTTTACTTGGAAACCAACATTGTGTGCTGGTGAAACACTTTCTTTTAAAATAATTCTACCAGTGAGCAACTTATAACTTTATAATAAAACCACAGATTTTATTGCGCATAGAAGCGGTTTCTTTTAGAGCAGGCGTGGGCCAAGTTTTTTGCTTGAGGGCCACATTGTGTTTTTGAAACCAAGTGAAGGGCTGCATGCTATAGCTATGCGTGAAAAAATAGAAAATGTTATTTCATTAAATTACTCCCACACACACATTTAACTTTGTAGCCAACAGAAAAAAAAGTTTTGTTTTCTAACACTGTTTTCTTGTTTGACTTCTCAGGATTTAATCACTACTGTTAGTTTCAAGATAATTTTTCAAATATAATGAACCCTTCATGGTCTAAGGCAGTGTTTCTGAAATGGGGGTATGTGTCGTGTACCCTTAGGGGTACTTTGGAGTACTGGAGGGGGTACATGAAATATTTGCAAGAATGCTAATTTAGAAATATGTCATGCATAACTCCTAAAATAATTATACTATAATAATGATGTGACGGATTCTAAACATTTGAAATGTAGCATTTAAATGTTTTTGTTTAAAAAAGTTAAACAACTACCGGCGCTGTTTGTATCTCTTTCTATAGACTTGGTTTCCTACCAAAAATGTGTTGCGCTGGTCAGGGGGTACTTGGCTTAAAAAGGCAATTCAATACAGTACAATATTGACAAGAGTTTGAGAAACACTGGTCTAAGGGGATCTGCCTGGCACTATGTTGATATTTTGGACTGTGAAAGGGTCATACTTTGTCCTACAGTGAATTGCCTTATAGTTTTGGATTCAGAAGACTCTTGGCTACAAGATGAATAAGTCAAACCCAACCTTTTGAGACATTGATTTTTATGCATGATGTCATTTTGAACAAAACATACAAAAACATTTAGTTGTTTGCATTTTTGCATTTTTAGTTAATTATTGTAAACTAGAACGGCTTGCATTTTCAAGAATGGCTTGCTATTTGATTACGCTGCAGCAGTTGTGTGTGATGCAAAGCATCTTTATTTCCAGTGGTTCCCAAACATTTTGGGTTACTTTTCCATCAGTAGTCCTAGCAGTGTTGGGAAAGTTCACTTTTTACATGAACTTGTTCAAAGTTCAGTTCACAAATCTTAAAATGAACTAGATCCGTTCATAGTTCATATTTTAAAATGTTGAACTAAGTTCACAGTTTCAAAAATTAACTGGTTCATAATTCATTGTTTGTGTACACAGAATGTACTAAAAAGAAAGGTTTTGTACAACTCACCGTAACAGTTTGTGTTTCTGGTGGCTCCCATTTTGCCAGTTAAAAAGTGTCAATTTCCAAATGAAAAGTAACAGGAAGGAGAGTAAACACAGAACGCTCCTAAAGCTTATTTCTATATAAATTCACAGATAATTCATTGTTTTGTTGTTAGTGAAAAACAATATTGACCTTGAAAATGTTGAAAAAGGAGCCTCATAAGAAATAATAATAAAATCAAAAAGCAGAAAAGTAAAAGCAGAAAAGTCACGTGAGGTGCAACGTTGCCTACATGCTGCTGTCGCCTCCATTCTGCTTTTTGTTTTGATGGCGCATGCAGCGGTGCAACACTGGTGGCTGATGTTGCCAGATTGGGTGTTTTTTCCGCTACGTATTAAGGCCTGTTTACAGTGAGTTTTAGCAGGGTTTTAACCGTTTCAGGCTGGTGGTGTACTGCTATAGGGGATATTTTCTTGGCACAGTTTGGGCCCCTTAGTAGCAATTGAGAATTGCTTAAATGCCACAGCCTACCTGAGTATTGTTGCTGACCATGTCCATCCCTATATGACCACAGTGTACCCATCTTCTAATGGCTCCTTCCACTAGGACATAGCCATGTTACAAAGCTCACATCATCTCAAACTGGTTTCTTGCACATGAAAATATGTTCATTTAAATTTTTTCACATTTTGTTATGTTACACCCTTATTTCGAAATAGATTAAATTAATTATTTCCCTCAAAATTCTACAACGAAATGGACAATGTGAAAGTAGTGTGTTTGAAATCTTAGCAAATTTATAAAAAATAAAAAACGATAAAAAATCACATGTTCATAAGTATTCACAGCTTTCGCCATGACATTCAAAATTGAGCTCAGGTGCATCCTGTTTTCACTGATCATCCTTGAGATGATTCCACAACCTGATTTGAGTCCACCTGTGGTAAATTCAGTTGATTGGACATGATTTGAAAAGGCACACACCTGTCTATATACGGTCCCACAGTTAACAGCACATGTCAGAGAACAAACCAAGCCCTTATGAAGGGAGAGCAGCAATCAGTCCAGGTGTGGCAGATCAGCAGGTGCAGGTGATGATTATGGCTGGGGACTGGTGCTCAGGAATGGGTGCCGTCATGGTGTGTAGGGAACTGGTGACTCAGGGGACTGG
Source organism: Umbra pygmaea (assembly GCA_016801145.1). Taxonomy (NCBI): domain Eukaryota; kingdom Metazoa; phylum Chordata; class Actinopteri; order Esociformes; family Umbridae; genus Umbra; species Umbra pygmaea. The sequence continues at coordinate 97,959 of JACXGM010000087.1, forward strand.
AACAGACATTCAAACAGAAAACAAACCAGACACACACACACAAGGGATGCCAGAATAGAGGAAAGGCACACAAAAGGAGAGGGGAAGACAGCTCAGGGGGGCTGAATCCTGACACAAATATGTTGTACACACAATTTGAGTAATCGTGAGTAATCTCCTATTGTCCTGTTGTCATTCGTCACAGTGCCACAGTGGCAATAAAAGCGCAAAAGGCAGAGCTTGAATTTTCATGTCCCTCTTTGGCTAATGTATTTTAAAGATGGAGGCGTAACATGGCTGCCGCAATTCAAGCGACACGTCATATGTATTCTGAATGGAAGATTGTTTTTGAAAGAACAAAGTGTTTTTTGGTAAGAAACAACAACAAAAAATACACAATGTAGCTTTAAGGTTCACACGGCACACTGTAATTTAAGGTTCACACAGCACACTGGTATTTAAGGTTTATTTCCATTCTAATGAATCCATATTGCGCAAAAGATGCGCAGAACCGTGTTCCTTGAATGCACTCTCAGTGGTTTATGATTGGTTAAATTGTAAGCTCATATCTGATTGGCTAAAGAGTACGACATACCCGCGTGGTAGGAGAGCTCTGCCAAGAAAGTCTCAAAAACACACACACAAATCCAAGGTAAATCACACGTTTTTGTCACACCCAGCCCAATGAGGGCTGCTGTTCATTAACTGAGATATGGACTTCTTTATATATTGAGTAATTATTTATATATGTTCTGTTTAGTTTGTGTTTTGTATATATATAGTCAATGGATTGCATGAAGTTTTACGTTTGTACTAAAATTACATGATATGTCCCCTTAATGTGTTTGTAACACCTCTCTCTGGTTTGGGCTATTGCTGTGATAGGGTTTAGGTTAGGGTAGCCTAGTAACTTGTAGATCTGTCTGATTACTGATTACGAACAGCCGTGTTCTATTGGTTAGGTTAACTGTCACGAAATGAAAGGACTTTTATATTTTGTGGCATGTTTATGTATTGTTTAATGTGTTGATATATTGATTACTGTGTCTGTATGTATTTTGTTGGGCGCCGACCTCTGGGCGCTGGAAGGCGTTAGTCACTTAGTTACTCATTGCGCATGAATGGTGCACTAGCTAACGATCCACACCAGTGCGTAATGGGTAATCAAGATGCCTATTTAATCCCAGCGTTCCGGAGGTTCGGTGCTCATTATTGTGAGTGACTTCTCCTGTAATGGAGGAGAGGAGAAGTGGAAACGATATTACGTTGTGAGTTCTGTACTTTTGTTCTTTCGTGAGTGTACATATTTGATTGAGCCTTCACCTCGTTATGTGTCACCTCATTATATGTCAATATGTGTTTACGTTCATTGTTGAACCAGGCGTACTATATTTTACTGTTGCGTCAGTGCCGTGTTAAGAGCACTTGTATGTATGTATACACTCACCTAAAGGATTATTAGGAACACCCGGTCAATTTCTCATTAATGCAATTATCTACTCAACCAATCACATGGCAGTTGCTTCAATGCATTTAAGGATGTGGTTCTGGTCAAGACAATCTCCTGAACTCCAAACTGAATGTCAGAATGGGAAAGAAAGGTGATTTAAGCCATTTTCAGCGTGGCATGGTTGTTGGTGCCAGACAGGCCGGTCTGAGTATTTCACAATCTGCTCAGTTACTGGGATTTTCACGCACAACCATTTCTAGGGTTTACAAAGAATGGTGTGAAAAGAGAAAAACATCCAGTATGCGGCTGTCCTGTGGGTGAAAATGCCTTCTTGATGCTAGAGGTCAGAGGAGAATGGGCCAACTGCTTCAAGCTGATAGAAGGGCAACTTTGACTGAAATAACCACTCGTTACAACCGAGGTATGCAGCAAAGCATTTGTGAAGCCACAACACGCACAAACAGCAGAAGACCCCACCGGGTACAACTCATCTCCACTACAAATAGGAAAAAGAGGCAAAAATTTGCAAGAGCTCACCAAAATTGGACAGTTGAAGACTGGAAAAATGTTGCCTGGTCTGATGAGTCTCGATTTCTGTTGAGACATTCAGATGGTAGAGTCAGAATTTGGTGTTAACAGAATGAGAACATAGATCCATCATGCCTTGTTACCACTGTGCAGGCTGGTGGTGGTGGTGTATTGGTGTGGGAGATTTTTTTCTTGGCACACTTTAGGCACCTTAGTGCCAATTGGGCATTGTTTAGATGCCACGGCCTACCTGAGCATTGTTTCTGACCATGTCCATCCCTTTATGGCCACCATGTACCCATCCTCTGATGGCTACTTCCAGCAGGATAATGCACCACAAAAGCTTGAATCATTTCAAATTGGTTTCTTGAACATGACAATGAGTTCACTGTAGTAAAATGGCCCCCACAGTCACCAGATCTCAACCCAATAGAACATCTTTGGGATGTGGTGGAACGGGAGCTTCGTGTCCTGGATGTGCATCCCACAAATCTCCATCAACTGCAAGATGCTATCCTATCAATATTTCTATACAATGCTTTCAGCACCTTGTTGAATCAATGCCACGTCGAATTAAGGCAGTTCTGAAGGCGAAAGGGGGTCAAACACAGTATTAGTATGGTGTTCCTAATAATCCTTCAGGTGAGTGTATATAGATGTTGTGCAGTTCCAATGCACGAGATATATCAACAGTAACAGCTCAGTAGTTTCCACCTTCAACTGTTCATTAAACATCAAGAATGCTCCTCCCTGCTCTGGTCTCTATTTCTCTCCTCACAACACATCAACACCCAAGTGTGACATTAACATTCGGCACATAAGCAGCCCTGACTAGAGAGAGGTGTGGTGCATTGATACTATCATTGCATTCAACCGTTCACCTGCCTGCTGGTCTCCCTCTCTCACCTTCCTTTCTCCACCACACCACCTAACATTCAAAACTTTTTGCAATTAGTTTTATATCTATGAATTGTGTTTTGCATTTGTAAAATGTATTTTACGTATGTATACTTTTATTTTGCACATGTGAATTGTTTTTTTGTGAATACATATTTTTTGCACGAACATGAATTTTGTTTTGTGTACGTGAATTAGGGTTCATGCATGTAAAATAGTCTACGCATATGTGAATCATGTTTTTGCGTGAATCATACTTGAGACGCCTTTGCCTCCATATACTTCTAGCAATGTTTCATGTTGTGGCGAGCCTTCTTAGTGTTTTAAAAATAGCGATTTTGATGCTATCACATTAGTGGCCCTATCACTCACGTTCAAAAAGGAATTTGACTGAAACCAAAAATAGAAAAAAATCTTAAGTGGCGTTTCCATCCTAATTATGAAAGTTTGGCTCAGGTACATTCAAAAAAAGACCTTAGGTTGCATTTTGGCGAGAGTTACACTATGGGCCCTATTTTAACTATCTGAAATGCAAGTATAAAACGCGAAACGCAAGTGACATTGCGGGAGTGTCCCGGGTGCTGTTACTATTTTACCGGCGGGATAAATGACTCTTGCGCCCGACGCACATCTAAAATGGGTAGGTCTGAAGTAGCTATATTAGTCATAGGTGTGGTTTGGGCATAACGTGCAATAAACCAATCAGAGCGTCATCTCACATTCCCTTTAAGAGCAAGCGTGCATGTTCCATGGCAGATTGCTATTGTAATGGCGGATTATTGATTATTAACAAAATGTAAATAAAGAAATGTCACAAGACATACTTTCCGATGTTTTGGCTCACTCTCACTGAATCACGAGGTTATGAATGCATGGTAATATTTTTGCAATGTAATCTAACAGAGCAAGATTACTTTGCTTGCCTCACTATTCTGTCCAATAAGCTCTAAGGCATTTGGGTTAAGTGGCAGGCAACCGCACATGCATTTCAACATCACGTCTCCAGAAGTCCTCTAATATTTCCTAATTTATGTCATCCACACATCTATGATTTATGGACATTAGTGGTGCAACGGATCGTCATTGATCCGTGGTCCGTTCGGATCAATATCTTCGGTTCGGGACACACGTGATCCGCGGATTGATTACTGAAATAAAAAAGTTTTGCGCATGTTCAGTCCGCTCACAGCATGGTCATGGCGAGCGGAGGAACGGAGGAGCTTGGACGTCCCGCGTCATTTAAATCCCCTGTATGGGAG
>JACXGM010000088.1:0-23540 GCA_016801145.1 Umbra pygmaea
CACAGGAAACCAATCACTATGCAGGCATGCGGAGCGTGCATGTCACCACAGCAACAAACCATACAACAAACTTGTGTAAACTGTGTATGGTGCTACCAGTGCTACCCTTCTTCACATCGCATGTTCCGACGATGTGACTATCGCACATGCGCACATCGCGATGTCAATGCTTAAACACAACATCGTTCAGCCCTAGTAAGGATGTTTCTGTACATTGCTGCATTCATCTTTCCCTTGATCCTGACTAGGCTCCCAGTTCCTGCCTCTGAAAAACATGCCCACAGCATAATGCTGCGACCACCATGCTTCACTGTAGGGATTGCTATTGGCCAGGTGACGAGCGGTGCCTGGTATCCTCCAGACATGACGCTTGCCATTCAGGCCATAGATTTCAATTTTTGTTTCATCAGACCAGATAATTTGGTTTTTCATGGTCTGAGAGTCCTTCAGGCGCCTTTTGGCAAACTCCAGGCAGGCTCTCATGTGCCTTTTACTGAGGAGTGGCTAACCCCTGGCCACTCTACCCTATAGGCCTGATTAGTGAAGTGCTGCAGAGATGGATGTTCTTCTGGAAGGTTCTCCTCTTTCCACAGAGAAATGCTGGTTCTTGGTCACCTCCCTGACTAAGGTCCTTCTCCCTCGATCGCTCTCACCCGAGCGACTAGCTCTAGGAAGAGTTCTGGTGGTTCCAAACTTCTTTATAAATGGGACCTTCAATGCTGTAGGTATTTTTCTGTGCCTCAATACAATCCTGTCTCGGAGGTCTACTGACAATTCCTTGTACTTCATGGCTTGGTTTGTGCTCTGACATGCACTGTTAAATGTGGGACCTTGTATAGACAGATGTGTGCCTTTCCAAATCATGTCCAATCAACAGAATTTACCACAGACTCCAATCATATTGTGGAAACAGCTCAAGGATGATCAGTGGAAACAGGATGCACCTGAGCCCAATGTTGAGTGTCATGGCAAAGACTGTGAATACTTTTGTACTTATGTGCTTTTTCATTTTTTTATGGGGTATTGTTTGTAGAATATTGAGGGAAATAATTAGTTTAATCCATTTTAAGAATAAGGGTGTAACATAACAACATGTGGAAAAAGTGAAGCGCTGTGAATACTTTCCGATTGCACTGTATACATGTAGCCTTCTGCAAAACTAATCTCATTTAGGTTGGCTGTAGACACTTCTACATGGTTACAGAATTATTTATTTAGTAGCCCCATCACGTACTCAAGCATTTACACTCCAGCAGACTGACTTTAAATTGCTAAAAAATGCATTTGTAGACCACAGGATTATGTTAAATGCAAATACACTCATTTTATACATAATTTATCCACATATAGTATAAACCTTTCTACTATAACAAGTCAATAAAATTTCAATCAATCAAATTTATTTATAAAGCCCTTTTTACAAAAGAAAGTTGTCACAAAGTGCTTTGACAGACACCCGGCCCGAGACCCCCAAAAGCAAGCAATACAAGTGGTGCACAGTGGCTAGGAAAAACTCCCTAGTAAGTGGGGCCTAGGAAGAAACCTAGAGAGAGGCCAGACTCAAGGGGGTGGCCAGTCCTCTTCTGGCTTTACCGGGTGGGGGATCTGAAGGTACTCACACAGAACATTGTGATGGTCACTTTGTTTATCAGTGTTCACTTATCGTTCAACAATGAAGATATAATGGGTGGGCTATGACCATAGTCTTCATGTAACATCAATACAGTTCGGTTGGCTTGTGAAGGGAGAACGTAGAGCCCCCCGGAGATGAAAGCTGGCGTCACCAGGTGGAAACGTGACCACAAACAGCAGCGACGTGGGCACCAGCACAGCAGCGGGTTGGGCACAGCACAGGACGGGGACAGGAAGGGGTTATCAGGCCACATGGTCCTGTCGCATGTTCCAAGGGTTTGGGCCCTCCTAGGATGAACATAACATCAGGAACATTAGAGTGGGCATACCTTGTGTCTAGTACCTTGATACAGCTCTGACCCCAAAATAAATATATAATCTGCCTCTGGGGACAGAAAAACCCTAGTCCCCCGGCACGTAAACTATTGCAGCATAACATCTGGGGCTGAGACGGGGGGGACAAGAGACGTGGTCCTGCACAAGGTAAACCTTGGGCAGGAGCAAGCAGGCATGCTTCTGACCCCACCCACATTGCCAAGACCACACCCTCAAAGGGAGCAGACTGTAACCACCCCGGGGTGGCGTTGGAGTGAGGATATCCCAGTGGAGAGTGGGGAGCCTACCAGGCAAGCCAGCATGGGCGGTTTATCAAGAGTTCCGCCGATCTCTTTAGACTACACTATATCATAGAACTCACTGAAGAGATGAGTCTTCAGCATAGACTTAAATGTTGAGACTGAGTCTGCATCTCTCACATGGGTTGGGAGATCATTACACAGAATTGGAGCTCTATATGAGAAAGCCCTTCCACCAGCTGTTTGTTTACATTTACAATTCTAGGAACAGTAAGGAGGCCGGCATCTTGTGAACGTAATGTGCTTGAGGGTATGTATGGTAGCACAAAATCAGACAGATAAGTAGGGGAAAGGCCATGTAGTGCTTTGTATGTTAATAGTAAAACTTTGAAATCAGCCCTAGCCTTAATGGGCAGCCAGTGTAGAGGGGCTAGAATTGGGGTAAAGTGTTCCGATTTTGCAGTTCTAGTCAGAATTCTGGCGACTTCAGCACTAACTGAAGTTTTTTTAGGGTTTTGTCTGGGTATCCAGAAAAGAGAGCATTACAATAATCCAATCTTGAAGTAACAAAAGCGTGGATTAACTTTTCTGCATCATTCCTTGACAGACAATTTTGAATTTTTGCAATGTTCCTAAGATGGAAAAAAGCTGCTCTTGAGATATTTTTTACATGTCCGTCAAGAGAGAGAGAAAAAAAGTCAATGATATCTGTCTCATCGTGAATTAAATCCATATTAACCCTTTATTGTCCTTGCTGCAAAAAAAAAACGTGTGCTCTACCAAACGGTTGAGTCGAACATTAAAGGGTTAAACACTTTATTTTTAGTTTGCCCTAGCTGAATTACCAAACCATTGTCCCAAACCATTTTCAATCACATTCAGTTTTAAATATTTGGGTTTTGTAATCTGTTATTCATTTTTTATTATATTTTTCAAACTACAGTATATACCTACTTCTTCTGATCAAATATGATTCATTGTGATTCATGCATATTTCATTATTAAATAATGACATTTTCTTGTGTCCCACAATTTACTGTCCAACTTGCTATGCTGATAGATGACAATACATTTGTAAAATAATTGAGTTAAGTCACTTAAATTTCAGGCAGTTTCTGGAAGGGAAGCCAACCATGAGATGTAAAGTAAATATACATCTTTAATTTCATGTATTTTTCAATGTTTTAGAATGCTTAACTTCTCGTGGCAAACATGGCACCTCCACCCTTATGTACTGACCTTTAGTCAACTGGGGTCCTGACTTGGTGGAGATATGTTGGTATTTATCTTTTTGCTTTTTGTTATGCTGGTCTTACATGTCCTCTTGTTCCTCTGTTTCTGTGTGTTTTCTGCTGGCTGCGAGATTTGGGGTGGGTTCTGGTGATCTTCTGGGATAGGTGTGATGACAAACTCCTCTTCTTAACTGTTCAGGGGTGATCTTTAACCTATTGGTGTCTGGTTGTGTGACTGGCCCGGTTGTATGGAGGGGGGTGGTTCTGAGTAGTTTAGGAGGGGTTGAGATGTGGACAAAGGTGAGACTGGGGACCCAAAGTGGAGTGGAAGTGCATGGTGGTTTCTGGATTTTGATCTGAGTAGTCGGAACTGGACAAGTTACTGGCTGGTTCTGACTCTGATGTAGGGGCTGGTTCTGGTGTGTGGCGTGACTGGTACAGGGGCTGGTTCTGGTGTGTGGCGTGACTGGTACAGGGGCTGGTTCTGGTGTGTGGTGACTCTGGTACAGGGGCTGGTTCTGGTGTGTGGCGTGACTGGTACAGGGGCTGGTTCTGGTGTGTGGCGTGACTGGTACAGGGGCTGGTTCTGGTGTGTGGAGTTACTGGTTCAGGGGCTGGTTTTGGTGTGTGTACCAGAGATATTTCCTTTGTTATATTATGAGATATCTTTGATAAAATATTTGATCAGTGATGTCCTTACCCTTTAGTCCATCCTGTTACATGTGAAATGTTTAATTATAATTGGTAATGATAAAAGGAACACCTGTCTGATGAAGGTCTGCGCACTGAAACTTTGCAATTAAAATATATTTGTTACTAGTTATAGACGGTGTGCAGGAGTTCCTTTTATCATTTCCAAGTTCCACTTGTCTTTTACGCACCTGTCCTACACGTTTGCCTGGTGTGCGAATTTTGTGATTTTCTAATGATAACTGGTAACACTTTATTTTGAGAGTCCAAAAAGTGTATCTGTAGATGCTCTACAGATTACCTGCAGACTATCAACAACATTTTAACAAACTATCTACTAACCCTAATCCTAACCCCAACCCCTCCCCTTATGTTAAGCCTAAACCTTAACCATTACCGTAAAACATGTTCTAAATTTACCCCACAGACTCACATCTGTTTAGAGATGTACCCCACAGACTCACATCTGTTTTTGCAGCCAACGGTGATTTAGGGGGGTAAATACTTATGCAACCAACAAATGTTTTTTTTTTACTTAAACTACACAATGATTTGCTTATCAACAGATAGTTTGTTGATAGTTTGTTGATAGTCATAACATCAACAAACTATTTGTAGAGCACCTACAGATGGAATTTCGGACTTTCCAAATAAAGTGTAATGGAAAAATTGTAAACAAAAATTGTATTCACATTCTGTACCCCTTTCGCTTGGAACTAAGAATTGGCCTTAAGTCATTCTGATGAAATCCAGGGGTTCCAACACTGGGCAGCACAAATTGGTTCAGCACTGCTCTGGGTGGACGGTTAGGTAGTCAGATAAGTGGTACCTTTTCATATTACTCTCTAGCGACTCTTTGTGTAGGTCGGGCACCTATGAATTCAGTCATGGTTATATAGTTGATGAATGTGTAGTCTCTCACATGTGAATCAAACAAAGGCTTCTGTGTTGAATGAGCAGAGTGATAAGATTCGGACCAGCTTGGCGATGCAGCTTGGAGTTAGTATGTGATTGATCTTACATCTTCCATGATACTGCACTTTCTGTAGAGTTGCCAAAAAGAGAAGTTCAAAAGGGAGTTAGACATTACAAATATGTCGGGGAGAAGAATACTGTTGGTGTATCCCCGCCCCACACACACACATTTTTTTATTTCAGTACAGAGGGTGGTATAACCATGGAGAGAGGGATGTAATCATCTGAACACAACTCTCACCAACAAAACATTGTTACCTGACAAAAGCCATAGCTCTGGCGAGACAAGGGAAACTACTTCAAGGTCTCAGAACGAGTGACGTATCTAATTGAAATGTGATCTGCATATTCTGCTAACTGACTAGCCATTTCACAGCGGCCAATTGTCCCCCTTTGATTTCCATCTTATGGGCAGTAACCCAAGCAGCCGTGCAGAGCCCAGTTGATTGATCCAGGTCACAGCAACAATGTTACAGTCTTGCTCAGACCACAATATGCAGGGCTCAAACCAGGGATCCACTAAGTGTATTCAGCATCCAAAAAGCATTCTTTCCATCACTCCACAAAAGCGACTGCCCTGGCTATGCAATGGAAAGTTCAATGTCTGAGATTGAGTGACATAAACAATTAAAATGCTATTTGTGCATCCCACTAAATGACTAGCCTCTAAACACTGGTCCCAAACAAAATGTATTCTTTTCATTGTTAACATTTTTAGTTTGGGATGACGTTAATGATGTAATCTGGTTTCCGCCCCTTTAATACACATTTCCATCTAATTTCTCCTGGCCTCACATGGTCTGGCCTGGTCTCAGAGACTACTTATCCATGGACCTATGTCCTAAGCTACACACAAAGTCTCCACTTTCAGATAACCTGCTCCCACATCACAGGTGTTTAACGTCCTCCCAAAATCTGACCCTATCCCTCCACCTCCCCGCCCCAAGAGGGAAGACACAAGATACTTTGGGATCCCAGCCCACAGATGCAGAAACTCTGTGAGTGGTGGAGCAGAGCCCAGGTAGGTCACACCCAGCACCCCCAGCCACAATGCAGTCCTTGTTTATGTCCCGGGCCACGGCTGAGCAGGGCCCCTTCCTCCAGGCCTCGTGTGGGCAGAGCTTTGATCACAGCTACAGAACGCCATACTTCAGCGCATTCACAACACTCATTAGATCCGCATCGGGAGAGGAAAAGCAGATCAGGTGAATAGAAAAACCACAACATTTGAATAGGGATATGTGTTCTGTTTGAGATGCGGTCCTTGACTAGCCCAGTACAAGGGGTCAACATTGAGTAGCACAGCATCTGCAATGTTTCCGACTCACCGTTTTGCGATGAGATGGCTTTTCTTACTTTCTCCATATACTGTGCCTTGCATAAGTATTTATCCCTGATGGACGTTTCCACATTTTGTATTGTGATAACCGGGAATAGAATTGTTCTGGTATTTTGAAGTGTCACATTATCTCAAAATAAATACACCGGATTCTGAAAGGCTCAAAAGTTTGTTAGAGAGCATACTTAAACAAACTGCATCATGGAGAGCAAGCACCAATCAGGTTTGGGTTATAAAAAATCAGTTAAATTCATTATAAGGAAATTGAAAGAATATGGCACAACTGTGACTCTGACAAAAAATCAGTTAAATTCATTATAAGGAAATTGAAAGAATATGGCACAACTGTGACTCTGACAAAAAAATCAGTTAAATTCATTATAAGGAAATTGAAAGAATATGGCACAACTGTGACTCTGACTGGAGAAAGCCATCCACCAAAACTCAGTGAACGGGTAAGGAGGGCATTAGTCAGAAGAAGCAAGAAAAGTGCCAATGGTAACTCTGAAGGAGCTGGAGAGATCTGCCGCTGAGGTGGGAGAAACTGTAACTGGACGCTTCACAAAGCTGGACTTCATGGATGTGTGTGTGGCAAGGAGAAAGCCATTGCTGGAAAAAAAAATCTCAAATCCTGTTTGGAGTTTGCAAAACGCCATGTGGGAGTCATAGCAAACATGTGGAACAAGGTTCTTTGGTCAGATGAGACCAAAATGGAACTTATTGGAGGAAATCTGGTCACTATTGAGGGCAAGATGGTTGGAGCAAAATACAGGGCAATTCTAGAGAAAAATCTGTTTCAGTCTGCATGACACCTACTGTAAGACTGGGGAGGGGGTTCAACATCCAGCTGGATAATGACACTTAACACATAGCCAAAGCTACACTGGAGCGATTTAAAACAAAGAACCTGAATGTCTTAGAATGTCAGAGACCAGACCTCAATCCAATTGAGAATGTCTGGAAGGACTTCACAAATACAGTGCTTGAGCAAATTTGCCTGGAAGAATGGTCGAAAATTGTCAAGATGTGCAAAGCTGGTAGAGATGTACCCCACAGACTCACATCTGTTTTTGCAGCCAAAGCTGATTCTACTAAGTATTGATTTAGGGGGGTAAATACTTATGCAACTTAACTTATAAATCAAAAATATTTTTGCACCTTTACTGTTCGGTATGCTGTGTAAGACAATGGTAAAATTCCCAATATAATCCTATTTCATTCCCGGTTGCCACACTACTGTAAGGAGATACATTTTGAGAAAATGCCTAAAATGCCATGTTATTAAAGTGGGAGTTGTTATCCATAGTAGCGGTTTTCCATGCTGTTTGAGAGAAATCCTGCCAGAACACTCCCACTGGTCCACTGGAAAGAGAAACAATTCAGCCTTTGGCAGATGTACACTCATCCTTTTATGTTGTTTAGACAAAATCTTGTTTCTATATTTATTCAATGCCACCACAAGTAGGTCGATCCATCCTGCAGATTTAGCCTTAACAAAAATGTCAACAGTTCACAGGCAAAGAGATTAAAGAGGAAATCCCCAAATAGCCAGGGTAAGTTTTAAGTAAGCATGGTCTTTTGTACTAAAAGCCCCGCTAAACCAGTAGTCTTCTGTGTTAATACAATGCGAAATGTCAAAGGGCTGTTTCTGGTGACTTAAAAGACACACGTTGTCAGGATAAATCAATCCTTGACTGACGGGGTAGCATTTTTGAGGCGATGACCTTTGTTTACCTAAAAGCTCTTCTGTTGATTGTTATGTGAGAAGCTTGCGCATATTTCAGCAACATTTTAGTACTGTGAAATATAAGTGGCTAATGGAATTTCATTTTACATTTTGAAGCATTTTGAAACACATCGATCTGGGACTAAAATAGATCTTATATTTTTGTGTTACAACTGTTTCATACTGTCGGTTGCAAACTCTATGAACACAGACGTGAAACTTCATACCACACAACTTGGTTTGCCTACCCTTGACGTAGAGCCAGACTATAATATCCTCTTGTTACTGGAACTGCTCCAGCCAGAGTACTATAATACTACCACAGGTCTGCTTCCTGGAAGCCTGAAAGAGGAGAGCATTGGCCAGCTCAGCCTTCAAGGTAAGACCCTAAGCCCGTTAAGACACACTTGGCTGGAGGGGGGATTTACTCCATCAGCATAACATGTAGGTGGTAAGGTCATCATCAGGTGTGACTCACCAGGTGCTTACTTCAGCTTGTAACATATTATTATTCAGATAAATTCATCATCAGGAGAAATGGTCTTCTATGGTGGGGGCTAGGGAAGCTTAGCTTGGGGGTAAGTAAGGAGCATCAGGTATGGAGGACAAAATGGGATTATGGGTTTAACTCAAGCCAGGGGTAGCCTCATAGATCACAAAAATTACTCAAAGAATTGTGACAATGACACAACAAATACAAAATGCCTTTTATTCATTATCATACCAAAAAAAGGGCAATTTCAAACCACTGCAACAATTTCTGAACCAAAACAGCTTCTGGACTTTGATGGGGTTCCATGGACGTTCCATAAGCAAAGTATTATAAAACAACTTGAAGAAATGAGAACTGTTTCTTATTAGTGGTGATGAACATTCAAAACGGTGACTTCATCCGACAAAATCATATTAATGACCAATCGTCAGTACATTACAAACAATGGCAAAAAATATATTTCTGCTTCTGATCATTCTTGTCTCAGGCCATACCGTCGCCCTTTGCAGAATTCCCGGTCATGGACGTTTCGATCAAGGAATGAACCCTGGTTACAGTGGCACAGCTACACGGAAATACAGGGCTTTAGATTGCTGCACCACCCAGGAGGCACATATTGTTTTGGAGATAAAGTAAACGTAACCATGTTCATTTACAAGGGAATAACAGTCCAACCTTCTGTTTTATCAAAAATTCTATATGGTTGACTTCTCCAGATATATTCAAAGCCACTCACAATCCAAAATTTGTCACGACCCACCAGGTTAGAAACACTGGTTTACAGTATATCCCAGAGTACCTACCGTACTAGTAAAAACATACTGTATGTCATTACTACACTTTAACAGCAACCTAGTACTTAGTTTAGTTTTAGTTTGTATTCTAATTTACAGAGGTTATTCAGGTTGGGATCAAACTGAATTGGAAAAAGGACTGGATACCAACCCTGTTACTTACAGTAAGCACCAACATCCTATTGTTGACTAAAAGTATGTGGACACCCCTACTAATGATGGAGTGATAATGGTTTGAGTCTGATATTCAGTTTGAACTTAGACACATGACTGTGCCCATGTGCACAAAGCAAGGTCCATAAAGACATGGCTCAACGCGTTTGGTGTGAGAGAAACTCGAGTGGCCTGCACAGAGCCCTGAACTCAACACCAATGAACACCTTTGGGATGAATTGGAACAGCGAATGTGAGCCAGGACTTCTCATTCAACATCTGTGCCTGACTTCAGAAATGCTCTTTTAGCTCAACTCCACATTAACGCTTACGGTTTTGGAATGGGATGTCCAAGTTCATTGGGGTGTGATGGTCACGTTTCCACATACGTTTGGCCATATAGTGTATGTTGATGCGTGTATAACCATAGAGTAACTACCATGTAATATGAAGACAATAAGTGCTATATTAAATTGGATTATTACTACTCTAGGGTTCAATAACATTTCAACACAACTGAGAAAACGGCATCAATATGTCTAGGTGTCTATCTTAAATAAAATAATGCAAAATCAATATTTTGTTTCCTACTTATTACATTCAAATATATGTATAAAAAAAGTCACAATCAGGATGGTTTGAGAAAGATTTTGGTCACTGGTAGCCAAAGTAACATGATCTTACAATGAACTGTAGAACCATTAAAGGCCAAGTCAAGGTACTTCACACAGTATGGTGCAATATTAAAAACACTGGCAAAAATATATACAGTTTTGATTATACTTTTTTGGGAAATGCTGAGGAAATAAAGCATAACTCTCACCAAAATGCAACTTAAGGTCTTTTTTAGGTACTCGAGTCAAACTTTTGTTTAAAACCATAATTAGGACAGAATTGGCACTTAAGATTTTCCTTAGTTTTGGTTTTGGTCAAATCGCCTTTTGAATGGGAATGATAGGGGCACTACTATGATAGCATCAAAATCACTATTTTTAAAACACTAAAAAGGCTCGACACAACATGAAACTTTGCTCGAAGTATTACCAGGGCCTGTACACATGAACTCGAGCATTGAGAACGTTGTTTGTGTACACAGACTTTACTAAAAAGAAAGGTTTTGTACAACTGACCTTGTTTCTGGTGGCTCCCATTTTGCCAGTCAAAAAGTGTCGATCTTCGAATGCAATCTAACAGGGAGGAGAGTAAACATTTCACTAGTACGGTAGGTACTCTGGGATATACTGTAAACCAGTGTTCCATATAAATGCACGGACAATTCGTTGTTTTGTCGTTCGTGAAAAACAATATTGACCTTGTAGTTGAAAAAGGGAGCCTCATATGAAATAATACTAAAATCAAAAAAAGGAAAAGGTCACGTGAAGTCTTGCGTGGGTAGTTTTAGCTGGCGTTACAAAATTTCATGCGAGAGTTTATGTCAGCTAATATTAGATTATTTAGACTGATATATTGAAGGAAACCCCTTGTTATTATTTGAATAGATATTGCTGTGAGTTATCCTGCTTTTGATTGGAATTACAACTTCATGACATTTCCTCCTATGGAGTCCGTTCATTCGCATTCGAAGATCGACTTTTTGACTGGCAAAATGGGAGCCACCAGAAACAAGGTCAGTTGTACAAAACCTTTCTTTTTAGTAAAGTCTGTGTACACAAACAACGTTCTCAATGCTCGAGTTCATGTGTACAGGCCCTGGTAATACTTCGAGCAAAGTTTCATGTTGTGTCGAGCCTTCTTAGTGTTTTAAAAATAGTGATTTTGATGCTATCATTGTAGTGCCCCTATCACTCATATTCAAAAGGCAATTTGACCAAAACCAAAAATAAGGAAAATCTTAAAAGTGGAGTTTCCATCCTAATTATGCTTTTAAACAAAAGTTTGACTTGAGTACATTCAAAAATAGACCTTAGGTTGCATTTTGGCAAGAGTTACACTTTAATTTAAGAGAAATAGCTTCACATCCTATGTAGCATATTAAACACATTTGAACATTGGTGTTAACATTTGTGACAAAAATCCCACAAACATTTGCACACCAGCAATACAGCTAACTAGAAATTCTTGTTTTCATCAAAGGAAATAGATCATATATAATTAACACATTTTAATATAGTAAACCAAGATAGCACATAAACTCTCAATTCCAATGGGAGGTTAGTGAACTTTCCAGTGTAGCAAGGTTGAAAGAAAAACGGCACATGTAACACCTGGGTTGTTGGGTCCATTCTCTTGATCAGGTCTGCATGAACAAATATGAACTCACTCCTATAAGTCGCTCTGGATAATAGCATCTGATAATCAGCTTAAATGACAAAGTAAATTAAGATGGGTTGGCAGAACCTAAGGAAAGAAGGTCGGCAGAGCCAAGTACAAGCTGGGGAGATCCTATTGGGGAATATTGGCGTGTTCTAAAAAGTTTCTGTTAAGGAATGCCTGCTCTGTGAGGTTGTATGTCAAAATAATCTAGAACCTTAAACCTGTTCTCCTATACAACACATTGTAAACTTTGGCAAAGGGTTAAGACTTTGAAAACACTAACCGGTAAGTTATGTCTGTTCATAACACTTAAACCTTGTGGAATAGGTGGCAACTTGCCGGCTGAGCTCCATGTCTCTGTATAGGCTTGCCAGTGACCTGGCTCCAATGACCAACTGTATTACCTTCAAACATGTCAGTAGTTCCGGCCATTTTAAAATCAAAAGTTATTTAAATATTGGAAACAATAGCTTTCTTAATTTTTTCCCCTCGGTTGAGGCCAAGATTGAGAGTCCTTCAGAATTTTTTTTACCTCAAGCAACACTGCTTTTTCAATCACGCTTCTCACTTTTAACCAGGAAGTAGGCAGAACAGCTAGACTGTTGACCAGTCAGATAGCAGTTACCAGGCCCTCCACCAGGGGTCATTAGAGCGCGATGAGATGAGGATTGCTCTGCCAGCTCTTCCATCCTCTAACCCCAGGCAGTGCAATGGTAATTGACTACCACCAATTAAGACTCCGGGTCAGGGCCAACAGATTCAAACTGGAGTTGGGTTGTAATGGTGCATCTCTGCAATACAGTGGGTGCACAACACAGAAGGCCAAAGAAATTTCTCATAAAAGTGTAACTTATATGGAGATTGTGTTTTGTATATTGAGCTCATACCATATGATTTTTTAAAAACATGCTTTTTAATTAGCAAATTAATCTCTTTTTCTGTGATGATTTAATTTATGTCCAAGTCAACAACACAGCATTGATAAATAACTGAACGAGGATCATCAGAGGCTCCCATTTGTCATGTTCCATGGCGATGTATACACACACACACACACACACACAAAAACACGCAGGCATGCGCACGCTCAGACACGCTCAGACACTTCATGTGCAAATAGGAACATGACTGGGTTGCCATGGAAACACTATTTCTGTGGCACTGTACTTCTTTCGGTGGAGTTCCAAAGCCCGGGGCCAGAAACACAGCAGGTAGACTCCCATTAAAAAAGCCTGTGGTAGAGTTGGCAATAACTTCCTGTAGGCCAATACCTTCGTGCATGTGTATCTTAATAAATATACCCTGCTTTCGCTGGCTTTTGGCTAACAGAGCTGAAGTGCTGCCGTGCGTTCGGCTAACTGCCTCTCCTGAGTGGTAATCATTGTTGGATCGAAAAGGTCAATGGACAGGGGTCAATCTATGCGGTTTCCACATATTGTGAACCGGTCGACATCTAGCAGGTCTTTTCTAGTGTTCCTGTGTTTGAGCTCTGTGCCTTCGGGTCCTTCTCCGTCTCCCTGCTCGGGTGTGTCCGGGGGTGTGGGCGTGACGGCATCAGGGTCTGGCTCCGGGACGGTGGAAGTGGCGGGTGCTGGTGTAACGTTCTCTGCCTGAGGGGGGGTGGTGGAGGTAGGCTGGGTCGTGATGGAAGATGCGGAGGTGCAGGACGGAGTAGAAGGCGACCGTTCGGACCACGGATCACCTGACGACACAGAGAAAGGATCATTTTAATACAGACGACATTCATAGCAGTGGTTGTCAAGCCTCTCTTCTGGAAACCACCGACATACACAGCCAAGCTAGATCGCAAGATTCTCGGATCAAAGGCTTCATGATTGGTAGACAAGTTGAATCAGGTGTGCGAGTAGAACTCAAGATCCACCCATCATGACCTTAAATGCCAGAAAGCAATTTGAACAAGAGCCACATTAAATCGAGACGGGACCCTCTAAAAGGCAGCGAGACCTACATTGGCACATGCATCATCGTCCTACGTACTGTAGGTGGAAAACCCAATATGGATCAGAGGTCGTTATACATATTGTCAAGCTTTTCCTGGAAGCTTCAATGACACCTAGCCAGAGGGAACCACAGTTGTTCGTTGGCATCTTAATTCTTTGCCTCAGAGACAAAAAACAACACATACTGTATGAACATCCTGGAAGCATACAGTACACAACATACAGTTGTCAGAAATGAACCAGAGACTAACTGACCTGTAAAAACCGACATTGGAACCAGGTTGATCAAACCAACTCACTTTTCCAAGTAGGTGTTTATTAAGCACAGAAAATAATGTAACTGACTAAAAAACTGAGGAGTACCTAAACTCTGTAGTCTGTTTTAGATCCAATTTTCACTAATAAACACAGCCCAGGAAAACATGTTGTCTATAGATGGTAATTAGGCACAAGGACGAGCATTCAAGCTTCAGTGAATTTCTCATTCCCATTTCAATGGGCGCACTAACATTTCACATGACACTGACTGAAAACAGAGGTTCTGAAAAAGCAACGCAGGAGTGACTGAGAGTTTCGATGCGACGCAGTGACGCGGGGTGCTGCTTGTCACCAGTGCTCTCGACTTAGCTCCATGGGCTCGTTTGCAAATCTGGAGAATACAGTCGCTCGCTCACACGCATGTAGACATTTGACAATTTATCTCTGTCACGCACATCGAGCAGCCTTCTGTGTTTTGAATTCCGCTAGCGGTTTAGATGCGGTTGACAGTGCAGTGTTTGTGTGTGGAGCTGCAGATGCAATTACCCAAGCGAGAATACGCATCTTGCTTGAGGCTGGAATTGGCAAACCCAGGATTATTAAGAAGAATGAGTAATTGAAAGGAAACAAGTATCCTATTGAGCCTGGGTAAGCTACAGACTAATGTGACTGACTGGGTTCAAATCTGGCTTTACTGCATGCCAAAGGTTTATGCTCAATGTAGTTAACCCGCATAGTGTTAGCCCCCTGAGCTAAAGTCTAGTACTAGGCCACAGCTTGGGGAGTTAAGGCTGCGCAGTCTCATGCACGAGGTCTGAACATCTGTCCTCACTGGAAATTAGAAGCTGTCTCCCCCCAGTAAAATACAAGAAAATGCAGAGAAAAAAATAATACAATGTCACTTTTTTACCGTCAGGGGCACTGCATCTGGAGGTCTTCTCAGCTTTCCTGGGAGTTTTACTGGGAGTTTTACTCGGAGTCTTTCCAGGGCCTGCTGTAGGGGCCTTTTCAAACAGCTTGTCCTCCATGTTGGCTCTCTTCACGTACACACATGACTTCCCTAGTAGCACAATGCTGTTCAGCACTTTAAGGGTCACCATTCTACATAGGAACAGGATAGAAAAAAAAGACAACTACGTTATATCCACAATATAACACATTTTTATCATGGTATTGTCGGCTGGTGCATTAAACACCACCCGACAATCCACTGCAACACAAAGGAGGCAACATTTGCAGCAAAAGCGCTCATTATCCATGAGCTTTATTGAGCTTCTGCATATCTTTTTTATTTGACACATTCAGACAGAAGGAGACAGATTGGTAGATGGACAGACAGGAGTACAGTAAGGGTTGATGTGGGGATTAAACCAAGTCTGTCTGGGGGAGGGGAGTGGTACCACCAGGCTGCAGACTCTGCCCAAAGCTTTTGCTTCTGAAGCCTGTGATGTGTATGAAGCCCCATCAAGAGAGACAGTTGCATCTAGGTCTGTGGGCCGTACACCCTCTCAGGGGTTTTGATTGGCTTGTGAGGGCCGTGCAGTGGGCTCCGCAAAGACGCCCCGGTCTGCCGGCTATTTTTAAGCGGGACGAGAGTGGGCACTGGGGATGAAACAATGTGTTCGGCCTTAAGCAAACTGTTCCATGGCCTACGCCAACAGGGTGGAAGCAGGGAACATATTAAAGAGGAAAAGTTATATCAAGGCAGAGGGCTAATGTGAATGCTTGTGCAAATGCCAGCCAATCGTAAAACGCAAGCCTGTCAAGAGGTGCTCCATTTAAATACACAACTGAATAATATAATGATAAGGCAGAATATAATGATGTATTGCATGTTTCTGTGGTGTGCTATGTACACACTGTGGCAAGTTTAATACATTCATCCATGAAGTACAGGAATGCAAACAGGTCAGGAGTAAAAAAAGGTGAGAAGGATACAGCGAACTCCCAATCCTCCAGGGGCATGCTCCCCCGGAAGAAAATGTTGTAAATTTTCAAGTGAAACGCATCAATCAGGTGCACTTTAAGAGCAAAATTTGAGAGCACCAGTACTAGTTTGTGGCTGTCCACGGCTACTCCGTGGGACAGTCTGAACTTCTAAATGGGTAAACTGTATTCGTTGCCTGCTTGTTGGTTAACGGCTAGTGATCGGTTACCGAGGGTTGGCTATTGGACAGAAAAAGTTAAAAAAAACTCAGCCTCCCTAAAGACTCAAACACTTTCCCAGATATATTTTCAGGTGGGAAAACTTGTCTTATTTTTGGCCCAATATGGTATTATTAAATTAAAATCTGTATTGTTCATAAACAAACAATTAGTTTAATGTTAGCTAACATTATTGTTAATAACATCAGGTTAAGTTATAAAATATTAATGTAACATTATCTGACAGGACAGTTAACGTTGTAAACTAGCTAACTTATGTATTACCTTAAGCTTGCTTTCCAATGGGTATTTCGTTCTGCAGTTTGGCAGTGTTCAACTTCAGTTCGGTTCAGTTGTCGATGGACTGCTCAGTGTTGCAGACCTTGGAAAAACCTCTTACAATCTGCCACTGATTGGCTGTAATGTTTAGGCATTAGGAGTGACGATTGGTTCCAGAGCCAGTTGTAAAGTTGCAAAGCACGGGTAAAATGCTGTGTTGGCCACAGCCACAAGGCCCCCCCAAATATTTTCTCAATGAGTCTGAGTTTATGAATGGATTCTGATTAGAGGCACTCTCGGGGTTAAGCCAACACCCGGAAATTGAAGCTACTATGGGGAGATTCTGAGGCTAACAAGCCATCCCCTTCCGTTAGCATTCCATTCATTCAGTCCATGAAAAGCATCGTAAAAAAATCTTTCCGCAACGTTTTGATGGATTAGAATTACTTTGGTATGTGGCAAGTGAATTTATATGAAGTAAGATTTGGAATGATTTAGATTTCTCTTGGCACAGCTAGGAAAAGGCAAGAGAGGTTGCTCACACCACATCTACATCGTCAAGCTCAGTTTGAGGCTGTGCAGTACGCATAGCCATCACCGCAAAAGTGCTTCTAAATGACTTCACTTTGTCTCCGTGGAAGTCAATGGTGTTGCTTGGTCCATACTGTCTATGGTTTTACCAGAGGAGCTTAAACGTGCACACACACAAAAGTAATGAGAGGTTGTTCAACTTTTAGTGCAAACTTAGTTAATAAACAATGGATTTTTATTCAAGTATTTTACTTGGTGGTTATATGGTTTCTCATTATTTAATGTTGTATTATTTTTGGTTTAATTTCTGAAGAATCATCTACTTGCAGTTTTGATGGGAGCTACTTATTTTATTAGTAATCCCAGACATGTTTTCCAAACAGATTATTATAAAAATGAATTTACAAATGTAAAATTATATAAAGTGGAATAGGTTGTGTTACGACAGCAAAGATTTACACTGTACACCTCTCAAATGTGAAACTGCCTACAGTTGACCGAACAATCTAAAAGTAGCTGACTAAAAGTAGTAGTAGGACATTTAAAACCTCACTGATTAACACAATTTGTCAATCATCTGAAAATCATTTGTCTCACAGTCTTGTCTTCACAAAATGTCCCTTCAGTAATTTGCCCATATTATTAAGGCATATTAATAATTAATTTTGATGTATTGAAGCAATATAAAAGATGCTAGTGTGTTTTTTATATATTTTAAATCGGGAAAAAGTGGCTGGTGAAAGATCGAATTGGCTGGTAAAATTTGGGCATCCACCAGCCACCGTGGTGGGTGGCAAAAAAATTAATTTCCCACCCTGTTTGAACCTCATATTGATGTTACTGAAGGAAAAAAGTTGTCTGGCCAAATGGTCTACCACTCCCCCCCTTTTCTATTGTTCCACAATCTCCTTCAGACTGTGTGACCCATTACACATCTGATTTAAGGAAGTAGCTCTGTCTGGCTTTTGTGGGGTTCAAGAAAACCCATCTTGTGCTGACACGGAATGTCATTAAAACACAGAGGGACATGAGAGGTTATTATTACACCATCTTTCGCCTACAAGATTGCTGCTCACTGGATGTTTTTAGTTTAGCACTATTCACAGTAAACCCTAGGCTCTGTCGCATGCTCAGGGAAGGAAGTTGGCAGTTTCTAACATACTGGAATAACAACACCCTCAAAGTTGTTTAGGCAACTTATTTTGAACCTAAAGTTCACTCAAATGGAAACTGCATGTGTCAATGTCTGCCTGCATGCATTGCCCATCAGTTCACAGCTGCGTGACGCACGGTCTGTAGGAGCAATTCATTTTAGTGAATGGCGCCTTGTACCTAGTAAACTGGTTGCAAATAAGCGAGTGCAAATAAGCATAGTCTGGGATAAAAGAAGGGCAGTTTGATTCTGGTCTTACCCCAAGTAGAAAAGGAAGACACAGGAGTAGGAGAGAGCCCCCTCTACCTTCACTGAACTCATCACCACACGGATTAGCTGTCAGATTAACAGAAAGGATGCTTCAAACATTGTTGCCATAATGAGAATGGTTACATTAGTACTAAAGTCAACGAAACATTGTTGTCAGTCAACTCAATTGGTTTGAGACAACTTTATAAGACGCAAATATTAGCCTACTGATGTCAGTGAAACCCATTGGCCATCAGCATACAGTGGTTGGGTAAAGTATGATGAGCTTGTTTTAGGAGGAAGATCTTACCAGAACTGCGAGGGGAAGAGGAATGAAGCCCATTCTTCTGGCTACAGAATCGCTGTAGTCAGTACATGCCTGTCCGTCAACAAAACGAGCCACATTATACCGCTGAACAAATCCCCTTAATGAAAACAGCAGGGATGATGGATCTAAATAGCTAATCAATGTGTCAGAGGCGCATACATACGTTTTTCTGTCGACTGCTGACGAGATCGAAGGCCAGGCTGGCTCTGTATTCGCTGTACACCTGCAGAAAACAGAAATCACAGAGGCAACACTTACGGTTAAGTATTCCGGTCTGTTGCTATGGTTATGTTTGACATGAAGCTGTGGAAGCATCCAGCTGAGAAACACATTGATAACACTAGATCACAAGTGAATATTGTCTGGATGTATATACTGTGCTGACAGCATGAGATACAGCCCAGGTAGTTTCAACTGTACTTGTCAGCTTAACATTTTGGTTTTCCAAAAACAGAACAGTGTAAAGAAATACCAGTAATGTAGAAATGTATCCATTTACTGAGGCCATATTTGTTTTTTTACCTCTTAAAACAAAGTAGAACCACTAAGATTTACAGCTGAAGTTGGAAGTTAACATACACCTTATCCAAAGACACTGAAACTCCATTGTTCACAATTCCTGACATTCATTCCTAGTAAAAACTCCCTGTCATAGGATCATCTATTTTAAGAATGTGAAATGTCAGAATAATAGCAGAGAATGAGTTGTAAGCTTTTATTTCTTTCATCACATTTCAGTGGGTCAGAAGTTTACATACACTACATTTTTATTTGGTAGCATTGCTTTTAAATTATTTAACTTGAGTCAAACATTTCAGGGACCCTTCCACAGACTTCCCACAATAGGTTGGGTGAATTTTGGCACATTCTTCCTGACAGACCTGGTGTAATGAAGTCAGGTTTGTAGGCCTCATTGCTTGCACACACTTTCAGTTCTGCCCACACATTCTCTATAGGTTTGAGGTCAGGGCTTTGTGATTGTCCTGAAGCAATTTTTCCAAAACTTCGGTAGTATGCTTGGGGTCATTTTTCATTTGGAAGTCCCATTTGCGACCAGGCTTTAACTTCCTGACTGATGTCTTAAGATGTTGCTTCAACTTATCCACATAGTGCAATCTTTTTTTTGAAGTGCACCAGCCCCTTCCTCCTGCAGCAAAGCACCCCCACAACATGATGCTGGCATCCCTGTGCTTGGTTGATGTTCTTTGGCTTGCAAGTCTCCACCTATTTCCGCCAAACAGTTAATTTTTTTATCAGATCAGAGGACATTTCTCTAAAAAAGTATGAGCTTTGTATTAATGCATAGTTGCAATCCGTAGTCTGGCTTTTATATGGTGATTTTATAGCAGTAGCTTCTTCCTTGCTGAGCAGCCTTGTTTACTATAAGACTTGTTTTACTTTGGATATAGAATATTTTGTACCTGATTCTTCCAGCATCTTCTCAAGGTCCTTTGCTGTTGTTCAGGGATTGATTTGTACTTTTCACAACCAAAGTAAATTAATCTCTATGAGAACGCGTCTCCTTGTCAAGTAAAGAGGCAATGAGTGCCTAGTAGGCTCCCCTCTCTGTACTGGGATATCCTCACTCCAATGCTACCCCTGCGGTGGTTACGGTATGCTGGTGACCCTTTGGAGGTGTGGTCTTGGCATTGTGGGTGGGTCGGAAGCATGTCTGCTTGCTCCTGTCTGAGGCTTTCCTTGTGCAGGACCACGTCTCTTGTCCCCCCCCGTCTCAGCCCCAGATGTTATTCTGCAATAGTTTATGTGCCGGGGGACTAGGGTTTTTCTGCCCACAGAGGCAGACTATATATTCATTTTGGGGTCAAAGCTGTATCAAGGTACTAGACCAAAGGTATGCCCACTCTAATGTTCCTGATGTCATGTTCATCTTAGGAGGACCCTAGGAACATGCGACAGGACCATGTGGCCTGATGACTCCTTCCTGTCCCCTTCCTGTGCCCGGCCCGCTGCTGTGCTGGATCCCATCTCACTGCGGTTGATGATCCCGTTTCCACCCGATGACGCCAGCTTTCACCTCCAGGCGGCTTCACGGTCTTCCTTCGCAAGACCCCCGAACTGTATTGATGCTACATAAAGACTATGGTCACAGTCCACCCATCATATCTTCATTGCTGGACAATAATTGAACACTGATAAACAAAGTGACCTAGATCCCCCACCTGGTAAAGCCAGAAGAGAACTGGCCACCCCCTTGAGTCTGGCCTCTCTCTAGGTTTCTTCCCAGGTCCCTCCTACTAGGGAGTTTTTCCTAGCCACTGTGCATCACTTGTGTTGCTTGGGTGTCTCGGGCCGGGTGTCTGTCAAAGCACTTTGTGACAACTGCTGTTGTAAAAAGGGCTTTATAAATAAATTTGATTGATTGATTGATTGAGTTTGAAGGTAGGCCTTGAAATACATCCACCTCCAATTGACACAAATAATATCAATTAGCCTATCAGAAGCTTCTAAAGCCATGATATCTTCTATTTTTTCCAACTGCTTAACGGCACAGTAAACTTAGGTGTGCAATATGTAAAATTCTGACCCACTGGAATAATGATATAGTAAAATATTAATGTAATGATCTGGCTGTAAAAAATTATAGGAAAAATTACTTGTGTAATGCACAAAGTAGATTTCCTAACTAACTTGCCAAAACTATAGTTTGTTAAAATGACATCTGTGGAGTGGTTGACAAATGAGTTTTAATGACTATATGTAAACTTTTGACTTCAACTGTAAATTCACCATAGTCAGTACACCATTTAAATCAACATATATTTCTTTAATACAGTATCTTATACTATGCCTTATACTAACCATTTGTGTCAGTTGTCTGTGGACCTTGCTGTTTATATATTTACTATCTTCCCCAACCTGCCACAACAAAAATTATTTATGGAAAACAGACACTCCTTTACCCTAAAACTAACTCCTCTGCAGAGTCAAATCTGACTACATGCATTTAAAATCGGGTTGACCTCACAATGTGATGTCTCATATCTGTGTGCTGCCGTGAACTGTATCAATGCTTTTCAGGTTCATGAAGTGCTTCACATCAAAATGTTTAAGACCACGCTGTGTAATGTATTCTTACATCTGCCGAAATCTCATTGAACTTAGTGATGAAAGCGTGTTTGATGACATCAACGGCGATTTCTGAGATAACCACCATGGAGATATCAGGCAACAGTACCAGGAGATGATCTAGGAACAAACCAGAAAACAAACGGCCTGTGGATTGAATTTATCTCTGGCCAGATGATAACACTGAGCTATATTTCAAAATGTACATATTTTTTGTTACCTTACAGTTTGACACTACTTTTGCTGTGTACTGAAGGCATATGAAAATATGATTCAAAGATGAATCAGACTTTATTTCTGACTGTTTCAAACACATTTTACCAACTAAGAATAATGGCAATTTCAGAGTTCTATCCCTCTATTTATGCAAGCACAAGTATTGGGACATTTGACGCACAGGTGCTTCACAGGAATCAGGTGTTTCCTGCTGAATTGATTGTTCACACATAAAATACATGTGAATATCTAGTATCATTTGGTCCATTGCTTTTGCTTTGGGACTCTGTTTTTGATGTCAGTGAGCATATCCAACATGAAATCTAGAGAGCTGTCTTCGAAAGAATAGCAATTACAGAGATCAATCAATACCATTTTGGAACAGTTTTATGGACAGATGAGATGAAGGCAAACTTTTAACAAAATGATGGGAAGGAAGAAGTGTGCAGGAAAAAAAGGAACTGCAGAGGATCCAAAACATAACACCTCATCTGTGAAGATTGGTGGAGGTAGTGTCCTGGCATGGGCCTGCATTGCTGCCTCTTGAACCGGCTGACTTAACTTTATTGATGATATTATGAATGATGGCAGCAGCTGAATAAATTCAGAAGCTTACAGAATGGCATTTTGGCTACCAATGTACTACAGAATGCCACCAGACTCGCTGGGCTGCACAGAACAGGACAATGAATCAAAAGAAACTGCTAACAACACCAAAGCATTCATCAGTACAATAAAGTGGGATGTTTTATATTGGCAAGTCAATACCCTGTTTTAAATCTGATTAAACATGCATTTCAATTGCTGAATAAGAGACTGAAAATAGAAATTATCCAAAACAAGCAACAGCTTAAAATGGCTACAGTAAAGGCTTGGCAAAGCATCTCAAACGATGATACCGAACATTTTGTGATAACACTGCTGTTATTGCATACAAGGGATTTTTGACTAAATACTAGCTTTTATACTTATTACATTTGCTTTAAGTTGAATTGTCCCAATACTCGTGCGTGCATAAAATGGGGGAATGGAATTCTGAAAATGCTGTAATTCTTAGTTGGTCAAATATATGGTAGCAGTCAAAAGTTTGGACACACTTTCCCATTGAAGTGAATGGGTAAGTGTTTCCAAACGTTTGACTTGTAATCGATTTGTTTGAAGCATACAGAAATAAAAGGTGACACTGTACTCTTGCCTCATTTTCATATTTGAATGATTTGCTTTTATTCCTTAAGTGTACGGCAAAAACAGCACTTTTGGCATTACGAATGGCTTCGTACATGTAGTCAAGATGATTTGTTGATGTTGGGTTAATCTATCATCTATGAACTTGGCCAAGCACCAACACATTTAACATTTATTTAACGTAAGAAATAATCTACATGCGTATCTATCCAGTGCAATGATTTTGCCAAATGTTTTTTGTATGTTCATACTATGAGACCCAGAC